>JBBPOJ010001794.1:0-11417 GCA_038091395.1 Leccinum rimulosum
CACCAAGAAAGACAAACCATGGGCCTGGACCGACGCCTGTCAATCATCCTTCGACCGCCTCAAGACTGCGTTCCTTTCCAAACCTGTCCTTCGCCTCCCCAATCTCTCCGCCCCCTTCGCCATTGCTACCGACGCCTCACGCGACGCCACTGGCGCTATCCTTCTCCAGACCGACTCTAACGGCGATTGGCATCCCTGTTCTTACCTCTCCCAATCCTTCATCCCTGCAGAGCGTAATTACGACATCTATGATCGCGAACTGCTCGCCGTCATTCGTGCCCTCAAAGCCTGGCGTCAATACCTTCGGGGGTCCCCTTTTCCCGTCCAAGTGTTCACAGATCACAAGAACCTCACCTTCTTTCGCAGCCCCCAACACCTGAATCGCCGACAAGCCCGTTGGCTTCTCGACCTTGCCGACTTCGACCTCAAAATAACCCATGTCCCTGGTACCGCACTCGCGGGTCCAGACGCCCTTTCTCGTCGTCCGGACAAACTCTCGGTCGCACCCGACAATGAAGATGTCACTCTCCTTCCCCCCTCTCTCTTCGTCCGCATGGTGGACACCACCTTACGTGACCTCATTGTCTCCAACTCCGGTGACGATGTTCTTGTTCGTAACGCCCTCCAAGCCCTCGACGGCACTATCCCTCCGGCCTTCCGCTCTCGTCTCTCCGACTGGCAGGTCGATGGTGGTCTTCTTACCTATCAAAACCGCGTCTATGTCCCTGATTCCGCCTCCCTTCGCCGCGACATTGTCGCTCGCTCCCATGACCACCCCTCGGCGGGCCACCCTGGCTATCTCAAAACCCGCCAACTCGTCGCTGCCGAGTACTGGTGGCCCGGTCTCGCTCAGTTCGTTCGCCACTACGTCGAAGGTTGCTCCCTCTGTCAACAATGCAAAGCAAACACCCATCCCACCGTTCCCCCCTGACCCCGATCAAGTCCACCTGCTCTCGTCCCTTTCAGCAGATTTCCTGCGATCTGATCACCGATCTCCCCTCCTCTTCTGGCTTTGATTCTTTACTGGTCGTGGTCGACCACGGGCTTACAAAGGGGGTAATCCTTTGTCCTACGAAGAAAACCATCACCGCAGAGGGAATAGCCACTCTTTTCTTCCACAAAGTTTACAAACGCTTCGGACTTTACGACAAAATCATTTCGGATCGAGGCCCACAGTTCGCCTCCTCCTTCGCTAGGGAACTCGCAAAGATCCTCGGATACAACCTCTCCCTGTCCACTGCCTATCATCCCCAAACCGATGGAGAAACTGAGCGGGTCAACCAAGAAGTCGAGACCTACCTTCGGATCCTTTGCGGAGACAACCCTACCACATGGTCTGATCTCATCACTCAAGCGGAGTTCGCTCACAATCATCGCCCCCATTCTGTAACCGGAAAGTTCCCCTTCTTCCTCATGATGGGGTTTGAACCCCGCCCCCTCCCCACCGTCATCGCCGAAACCAATCTCCCTGCGATCGAGTCCCGACTCAAGACTCTCTCCGCTGCTCGAGACGAAGCCCTCGCCGCACATGAGCTCGCTCGACAGGTTATGTCAGCTAGAAACGGTAGAGGATTCGTCCCTTTTGCCAAAGGAGACAAAGTCTGGCTCGAAGCCAAAAACCTCAAAAGAAACCTCACCTCTCGGAAATTCGCCCCGAAACGAGAAGGACCTTTTACCATCACTCAGGTCCTATCTCCCATCACGTATCAACTACGCCTCCCCAAAACGTGGAGTATTCACAACGTGTTTCACGCTTCCCTCTTATCGCCCTATCGCGAAAACACCGTACACGGCCCGAACTTCCCCGCCCCACCTCCTGACCTTATTGAAGGCGAAGAGGAGTTCGAAATACTGCGGATTATCCGCCACCGAGGTCCCCCCAACAACCGCACTTATCTGATCCGATGGAAAGGATACACGGCCGAAGAAGATACCTGGATCCCAGAACGAGAACTAAAACATGCCAAAACAATCCTCCTTGCCTATAAAAAACTCCATCCCTCCGCCTTTCCCCTCTAACTCTCTTCCCTCCAAACCATCATCTCGTCACCTTTATATCACAATGTCTAGCTATGTCTCTTCCGATTCTGTTTCTATTTCGACCGTATCTTCCATTTCTCTTTCCCCACCTCCTTATCATCGTAGTTCTCCTTCTCCTACCAACCCTCTGGCTCGAGGTCGTCTCCCTAGCCCTCTTGGTCAATCTCCTTTGGGTGTCGACGATCTCGAACCCCCTCCCTCCCCCTCCCTCGTCGAGGCCCTAACCATCGTCACCGATCCTACCATCTACTGGCGTCCCAACTCCCCCCGTCTTCCTTCTCCCTCCAGAACCCATACTATCGTCGCAGTGGACGTTCCACCCTCTGCTCATAGGACTCGGGACGACAACCCCACTACCGAGGAACTCCTCAAGCTGAGGATGTACTTGCAGGACGCCCGTCTATGCAACCCGGTTTTCCTTCATACCGACGTCGATTCCCCCCTCTATTCCGCCTACCTAGCTTTCATACACGTCTCCCGTCTTACCTCTATCGCCTCGGGACTACTCCCGACCGCCGACGCAGATACCGCCTTCCAGGTTTCCCAAATTACCGCCACCAGGGTCGCTGTCGAGCAACACCTCCTCACTACCCTCTTCCAGCTAGGAATGCTGGAGTTCATCGTCGATCTAGATCGATTTCTGGGTGAATCGGCCATCTACTCCGCCCCTCTCACCATCCCCTCCTCTCCCCCCGGTCTTCCCCGTCCCCCTCTCCATCTCCACGTCGCTGAAGTGGAGGCTGTCTCTCCTGAAGGGACTCTTCCCCCCCTACGGACCCCGTCCGCGTCTTCCTCCCCCTTAGGAACCGCAGAGGTTGATGAACTAGATAAGATGGAAGCCATGTTTAATTCGGTTTCCGTCCACAGTGAGGAAGAAGAGCACCTGGAGAACACTGATCCCGCTTATCGCTCCCCACCACCCACTCCCTCTATCGCGTCAACCCCTTCCGCGTCCTCCCTCCCTTTGGATGCTCGGGAAAATGCAGTCATGAACTCGGTGGAAGCTAAGCTAGATCGCGAACTCGACCTCCCCGTCGATCGTCGACATAGGTTATACCCTAAATCTTGCTTCTCCTGCCATCGCCTTAGCCACATCCGCATCGACTGCCCCCATTACTCCTGTCCTATTTGCCTCAAAGCGGCCCCAGGACACCCCCAAGGAGCGTGTCCCCTCAGACGTCGGGCTCCGAAACCATCTCCCTCCGCCTCTTCGTCGTCCTCCTCCTCTCGGTCGTCCTATCACTCCGCTCGCTCGCGGCAAGGTCGTAGTAAACCTTTTCGCCCTTCTCGGGGATCTACCTCTGCTCGTGGTGCTCGCCCTCCTCCTGTTTACCCTCCCCTCGTCGGTCGCTCTCCCTCCCCCGACTATGACTATGACCAAGAGGATGTCCACAACGGCGCAGCCGACGCTAACATGTACGACGACGTCCCCTGGACCGGGATCGACTATTAGAGCTTGGGTCGGTGACTCCAAGGCTACAAGGGGGGTAATGTTACGATTGACCCCTAGATTCTCTATGTATCTCTTTTCCCTCTCTCTTCGCTATGCTCTTAGCCTTTACATCGTATTCACCTTGTATCATAGACCTCGGGCGATTTCTCGTTTCGTTCCACATCGCTGACGGTCCTACTTCTTCCGATCTTCCTTTCCTATTTCTTCCGAGTTTTCCCTATCATTCTGACTCATGATGACTCGATCGCTTCGTCATCCCTTCGTCATCTGTATCACTAATCCTCCGCAGCTTCTTACTCATCTATACTGCGGATGACGCGTCCCTTCCATACGATTCCTTCGTATTCCATCTCTTTAGTATATATAGAGTACCCTCTCGTCTTGTAACCCTAAGCTAGAGCTACTTGGAATATCATCTGAGTCTCCTGCATTCCCCTCGAGTTCTTCGTCCCTCAGTACCTTCGAGCCTCTGCCCTCTTCGGGTGTGACCTTAGTCTTCGAGTCTTCGAGTGAAGCGACTCTTCGTGAGATCCTCCTCGTCGAAACCCTCAGCCCTTAGTCTTCGGGTCTCGCCAGACGTTACGTCTGCTCGGCCAATACTTAGTCTTGGCCTTCGTCTCCAAGTCTACATCCGACCCTATCTGGGCCAGCTGTAACAGTAAGTTTCTACTAGAGATATCCCTTTTATTCCTCTTGGAAGGTTCTATCGGAACCTACATCCCCTCGGCTGTGCACAAAGAAGTTGTATAACTTCTTTAGGTTAGAACCTACATCCCCTCGGCTGCGCACAAAGAAGTTGTATAACTTCTTTATCAACAACATCCTCAACAAGGCTGTGCAGCGCCTCGTTCTACGGCTCGTTGCAATGATGGAGAGCGTCCACGCCGACCCCCTCAAAATTATTTGCCTTCGCACAGAAAGTGAATCTGTGACTTTCCCTACCGAGTGGCCCTCCCTTATTCAACAGTTGCGAATGTCCATCTGGGACACGGCTTACTCACGCTATTGGACATGGCGACACTTACCAGAACAGCGACCCAAACGGAAAGGAGGCAATCCACTGCCGGAACTGGGCCCTTCGAGAAGGCGAGCTGCCCCGGAAATGTCACAGAGTACTTCGCACAAATCTACAACTACACGGCAGCCAAGAAACGCACGCAAAGGGAAGGGGAAACAGCGATGTACATAGAACATTGTGTCAGTAAATACCTAGTAGGCTACATAACATAGTATTCCGTTCGTTCACTGTAATTTGCTTTTCACTCTGGATGTTTTTTGTTCACATATACATCTTGTCATGTTTTACTTTGTACTACTTTCAACTTTGTGACTGCTGCATCATGTAACTCGTACTATGTAGTATGTACTGATCTATGTGGATTGTCCACTGTGGATCTCAGAGGTGAGTCAGTGACAGCAATCCACGCACAAGTCCGATTACGATATACCGAGGTGTGCACCTATCTTTACACCTCGTAGTATCAATATCATTTAATAGCTCTGATCACGATTGGCACATCCATAGCTGCCGGGATACAAAGGACATCCTCCCCACGGAGTACAACAACTTGGACAGGCCACCTTGAGGTCCTTAAGTCTATAGTAGATACTAACTTCTAGTAAGTATGTCGATCTTCGCTGGCCGCACGGGGGCCTGCTCCCCCAAACGTGGACAAGCAATCTTTAGGCTCCACTTTATCTCAAGATCCAACAGGATTCGCCATTTCTCGCCTAAAAGTTAATACTAACCATCGGCGATCAATTGTCTGTGAAGTTGCTCGCATGACTCGGACTCATTGTCCGAAACCCGATCCCGCCCGCTTCCGATAGTAGCATTGCGCCTTGGCAGTGCCGCTTTTTTTTCTTAGTTACTGGTACTTAATTTGATCGATGGGATCGATGTACTCATTTGTGTGGGAAGAGACTCGGAATATTCAAGGGTCCTGACCATTCGGGTGAGTGTTCGGCTGCGATGAATCTACTACGTCTAAGAGATGCACAACTCCGGTGACCTCGCCTGTTGGTTCAAATCCTCCTCATTTCCGTGTCTCGTTCCCGAATAACTCCAAATGTGTAGAGTAGGTAATGTGGAAGGTACACAACATTGGTTCAACACAAATCTAGCTAGAAAAGCCAAGCTATTGATCCAACTTGATTGTCAAGCCAGCTCTGACTTGTACCTCTGGTCTGTCTCATTGATTATGCCCCGCCAAGTCGAGCCGCCTCTGCTCGTTCTCGCTTGTGCAATCCAGCAAATACACAATGTATGGAGCCCATCGAGGATGAAGAGATTTATCTCGATGAGGCGTTAATTTCTGGCTCGGACTCCGACGGTGACGAACCTCCTCGTGTTCGAACGCACCGTCAGACTCATGGCACTGAAAACGATGAGGATACCATTCAGAGTTCGGTTGCTGCCAGCGATCCGCTGTGTAGCCCCAGGCATTTTTTTGAGTGAACTTCGGAGGATACAGTGTGCAGGTATTGCAAGTAAGTCGTGTTCTTGTATCTCATTAATTATGTTGACTCAATCTTGCAATAGGAAAGCACATGATGCTGATTCCATCGACTGGGCCAAGACATACACAAGCAAACATGATCGTACATTTCGTTATTCCCACAACACAGGGATGCCTCCACCTCCTGGAATATGTTACGTTGGCGGAGGCAAATCATGGATGGCCAGTTTGGCTGGAGAGTGTCAAGAGTGCGATAGCTCGCGGATATTTGTTGGGCGAAATTCGAGACGCGTTAACAAATGGTGGATCATTGACACAGTGACTCCCTTCCCCCTCGCCAACTGGAGAATTCTTTGGCAGATGAAGCAACCCCTCAAGAACACTCATCAATTCCTCGTTTCTCCCTGGAGGAGTTGCATAATCATCTCGTCGCCTTTATCGTCACGGACGACCAGGTATACATACTTTTATTAGCTCGACTGGTATCTAACACGTGTCTAACAGTCTCTTAATGTTGTCGAATGCAAATAGTTTCATCAACTCCTTCTTCTTCTTCGTGAAGATCTCAAGGACTCTCAAATCCCTCATTGGACGAAGGTTCATGAAGATGTGATCAAGACATGGCAAAAGTATTTTTCTATTTTGAAGCCTGGCGATCTCACGGTATGTGCTGATCCTTCTAGTATATCATTAACTATGAGCCAACATACATTTTGTAGCTCGCTCTCGGCATCTGGTCAAACGACAATTGATGACCGTTTTTGGCAGTGACAGCTCACTGGATCGTAGAGGATCACGACACGAAGACGCTGAAAATGAGATCAGCATTGATAGCGTTTCATTGGATACTATGCGGAAGCCACACAAGTCGCTTGCCAAGACCATCCTGTACCTCTTGGATCGGGCGAAGTGTACTGCAAACTTTGTAAGTGTTATATAACTGATACGATCAGGTAGCTAACTACATTGTCGCAGGTTGGGCATTTCACAATGGACAACACGAGTAACAATAGATCATGTATGCAAGAACTGGAGGTTCAACTTCATGCTCGCGAGGTAGAGTTCGATGGTCTCGACTGTCTTGTGATGTGTTTCCCCCACGTCATGCATATCTGTGTCACGTATGTTATCAAAAGCTTCACAAATACTGATCATGCAGATATTGCTGACGCGTGGGTTCACGCTTTTCCTGACGAAGAAGAACGCGAAGCATACGCGGAAGCTGTCAAATCAGACCCAGTGGCGATGGGCCACGACGTTGTCCGGAATATTTGTGCATCTGGCCTACGTCGGGATGAATTCACAGATATCATCAAGACAGGTAATCTGAAAAATTGGTTCAAGAGTTCTACGGGCGCAGCGGAACGAGTACCTGAGCTAGAACTTCTGCGGGATGCTAAGTCCCGTTGGGATTCCACTTACGCGATGATCAATCGTCTAAGAGCTTTGCGTCCAGTGTTACAGCTGACCCGGGTAGGGTCGGATGTAGACTTGGAGGGCGCAGACTAAAGACGAAGGACAGTTGAGCAGACGTAACACCTGGCGAGACTCGAAGGCTAAGGGACTGAGAGTTCGACGAGGAGGATCTCACGAAGAGTCGCTTCACTCGAAGACTAAGGACACACCCGAAGAGGGCAGAGACTCGAAGGGACTAAGAGGCGAGGGATTCGAGGGAATGCCGAGGACTCAGGTGATATTCCAAGTAGCTCTAGCTTAGGGTTTACAAAATGAGAAGGTAACTATACTAACGAGATGGAACGCGAAGGAATCGTGAAGAAGGAACGCGTCATCCGCAGTATGGATGATAAGGAAGCTGCGGAGGATCAGTAATACAATGACAGATGGATGACGATGTAATGAAGTCATCATGAGTCAGAAGATAGGGAAGACTCGGAACAAAGATAGGAAGAAACAGGGATTGGAGATAGGAAGAAGTAGGATCATCAGCGATGTGGAATGGGATGCGAAATCGCCCGAGATCTATGATACAACATGAATACAAGGTAAAGGCGATAAGCGTAGCAAAGAGAGAGGGAAAAGAGATACATAGAGAGTCTTGGAGACAATCGTAACATCCGGTATGTAACTTCGCGTTCAATGATTGTACTCAATTGGCTTACTCCCACTTCTGGCAGGTGATCAATTACTTCCTTGCACTCCCGAATCAAAGGAAGTTACGAGAATACGAGTTATCCGAATCAGAATGGAGTGTTTTAGCAGATTTTGAACGCATTCTTCAGGTAACTGTTTTCTTTGAAACTCGGGTCGCAGTGTACGATCATTGCTAATAAATGGATCGAATAATTAGGTCCCACACAAAGTACAACAACGTATGTCAAGCGAAACTCTGCCACGCCTTGGGAGCGCCGTCCCCTGCTTCGAACTTTTCATGTCTGCTTGGGAGGCCCTCGGGACAACTAACCCTCGTTTGCAACCGTGGACAGATGTCGGCCTGGAAAGGGCGACCCAGTATTACAAGCATATGGACTCCAATACGTGGGTCTACATAATCGCAATGTGTAAGTTGCTCACTATCATTCTTAGTAAAGTGTAAACTATTTGACCATTGCAGTCGTGGATCCCGCCGTGCGCTTCAAGTCCTGGATCAAAAGTTATTGGGATGAAGAGTACGTTGTGTCGGCCGAGGAGATGGTCTTAAAATTGGTATTCAGGCAATGTTAACCCCGACATTAGTGTACTGACACTTGAAACTATAGATGGAGGAATACCGACAGAGAGCCCCAACATCCACAATGACTTGGCAGAACAAGGCAAAAACCCCAGTCCACACCATATTGAATTCACTTGCAGCGCATTTCGGCATCAAAGACATGAGCATCAGACAATCCGGCCCTCGATCACGTGGAATGATGTCGACAGACGAAGAATACTACTTGTATACCAATGGGGATCTTTGGGATGAAGGTACCGACCCTTTAAGGTTCTGGGAGGTAAGTACGTTACAATTGGCGGAAATTTATTTACATATGGCGACTATAGAGTAAACGCCTCAGCTTCCCCACAATATTTGCTATTGTCATGGATTATCTCCCCATCCAGGCATCGTCGGTTCCATGCGAACATGTTTTTTCATCTAGCGTGGAGACTGATACCAAGAAACGCAACCGGATTAGCCCCACGCTTATGGAAGCCCTTCAAATGATGAAGTACGATTTCAGGAAGCGCCGCCTTACATTCATGAGCGGAGTAAAGCTTGATGCACGCGTGCTACTGGAGGATGAACCCGACGAGCCCGGCGAGTCAGGGCTTCGTACTGACGGAGTGATCCAGGAGGAGGCCGTGGACGATATCATTAGATGTGCTTGCCGCGAAGAGGGAGATCATCTGCAAAGTGATATTCTATGGATTGATTTTCCCTAGTCCTATTGATACCTTCTACCATCTCGTCTACCATCTAGCTGTAAGTTGTATACTTATTTTCTTCCGATCGGATTACAATTCACGTGACTCATGTCTTGCTCGGCCCACCATAGTTGAGGCTGGCCTCTGACACGTGCCCATCGTCTTTTCAACCACTCTACGTGTTATCGATTTGTCTCTATCCTCCCATGCAAGTCATCCGTATCGACGGAAGATACAGGCTCAAGGTGTTACGATTATCTCCAGCGTTCTCTATGTATCTCTTTTCCCTTTCTCTTTGCTATGCTTTTCGCCTTTACATTGTATTCACGTTGTATCATAGACCTCGGGCGATTTCACATCTCGTTCCACATCGCTGACGGTCCTCGTTCTCGCTATCTCCAATCCCTGTTTCTTCCGTCTTCGTTCCAAGTCCTCCCTATCCTTCTGACTCATGATGACACCATCGCTTCGTCATCTGTATTACTGATCCTCCGCAGCTTCTTAATCATCCATACTGCGGATGATGCGTCCCTTCAACCTTGCGATTCCTTCACATTCCATCTCGTTAGTATATATAGAGTACTAGCTCGTTTTGTAACCCTAAGCTAGAGCCACCTGAGTTCTCTGCACCTCCTCGAGTCCCTCGCCTCTCAGTCCCTTCGAGCCTCTGCCCTCTTCGGGTGTGTCACTAAGTCTTCGAGTGAAGTGACTCTTCGTGAGATCCTCCTCTCAGTCCCTTAGCCTTCGAGTCTCGCCAGGCATTACGTCTGCTCGACTATCCTTCATCTTAGTCTTCGCCTCCAATTCTACATCCGACCCTATCCGGGCCAGCTGTAACAAAAGCTCTAGCTTGTCTTTGCGGTCACCATCGTTGTGAACTGCCTTCACCACCACGTCTCAACCCCCCTACCGAAGACCGGAGCGGAACGTCCCCTCCGTCCCTCGAAACCCTTTAGCCACTTTGTCCCATCAACACTCTTTGTCCACCTCTTCTTGGAGAGGAGAAACCTCAGCCCCAGACTCTCCTGACGTCCCCCCTCAGAATCGTTCTAGGGACGAGGACGAAACTGACTTAGATCTTCCCCTTCTATCCGATACTGAACAAGAAAGGATCCTTTGCCTCGACACTGAGCTTGCCCACCAACTCTCGTCCAGCCTAACCCTTCCCCGAGCCCCCACTCCCCCTTCCCCTTCCCCTTACACCCCTAGTGGAAATATCTTCGCATCCTCAGGTCCCACCCCAACCATACCGAAACCCAGACTACCTCCCGCCACGATGTCTAAACCCATTGAGCTTCGCATGTGCCCTCCTGATTCCTATGATGGAAACCAACGAAATCCCTTACCCTGGCTGCGATCTGTGGCGAGATACCTGATCATCAACGACGAGATCTATAACACAGATGACAGGAAAGTCGCCTACGCGTTATCCTTCATGAAAACCGGAAACGCCGCCACTTGGGCCGATACCTACACTGCTAAACTCATCGACGCTGGAAAGACCACTCTAGGGACTTGGGCCGACTTCAACAAAGAGTTCAAAGCGAGCTTTGAGCACTCCAACTCCGCAGCCAACGCTCTCGCTTGGCTGACCACCCAAAGGATGATCGAGAAATCTCCCAGGAAATACTCCATGTCCCTCGCTCAATATATCTCCCAATTCCAGAGTAATGTCGCCACCTCCAAAGTTACCGAGGAATCTACCCTCTGCCACTATTTCTCCTCGGATATTCCCCCTTCCTTGTCCGGAAAGATCTACCTCATGGAGGAAGTACCCACTACCATTGCTAAATGGTACTCTCATCCCCAGAGGATCGACGATCAACAACGTCGAGCCTTCCTCACTTCCCAGCAACACAAAGGACGATCCTTCGTCAACCCCTTCACTCCCACTTCTACCACTTCCACCAAAGAACGAGACCCCAACGCCATGGACGTAGACGCAGTCCGCATCCCCAAACTCACCCCTTCCGAGAGGGAGCGATGTTTCAAACAAGGGCTTTGCCTTCGCTACAGGAAAGTGGGACATAACACTGCCTCTTGTTCTACATTCTCGACCAACTCCTTGTCCTTCAAAGGGACGACTAGGAAGGTAGCTAAGG
>JBBPOJ010001795.1:0-11413 GCA_038091395.1 Leccinum rimulosum
TGAAGCATTTGGGAGTCCCATTGGTATGCTGTGGGAGTTCCATTTGGGCATTTGGGAGTCCCATTTATCAGCAGCAAAATGTCACAATCAATATTTGAATATTGATATATTACATTTTCATTTTCTATTCGTCAATGGGACTCCCATTGCTCCTATTTTTGGGACTCCCATTGGCTATATTCGGGACTTCCATCCATATATGGCAACTTACATAATGCCTCCATTTGGCCTAAAATCCATATTGGCAAAAGTTACCCGAGTCCCTGGGGGCCCCCATATAAAAACAAGCTATTAGTAGCCTCATCTTTGTGCAGAAAAGATGAAGCTAATAGCTGGTCCAAAGTGGTTGCCTGAAGTGCCACTAATCATGTTTCTTTACTGCCCATGTCATGCTTACACCATGGGTACCCCACCTATCACGCGTCACTGCCCCTCATACTACGCCCACTCCACGCATCACTGTCCCACACACGCCACTCCCGCCGTCACTGCCTTGCCACACGCACACTCCCCATCAACTCATACAGATGTCGAGCCACATGCACTCCTTCATGGCCGCACCCCCCTCTAGGTCTGCCGGCCCATCCAAGTGCCCAACCTCCCCACTTTGCTCTCCAAGCGATTATATGTCCAAACGGCAGTGTTCCTTTCGGCCCTCCACGCCAGGATTTGCCAAGCTGGTTCTCTCCATCTGTGCGATCTGCCTCGGCAGGCACAAGCACAATATCCACTGCTACGAGGCCCCCTGCACGTGGGACAACAAACATGACACATGCTCCTACAGGAACAGACTGGGTACCTTCTCCAAAAAGGACAACAGGCTGCTCTGCTCCTCCTGGCAGAAGCCAGAAGGATGCTCATTGTGCCATCACCCACTCCATACCTGCTCCAGCCTCTGTGGCTCCTCCTCCCACAGAGCCCACAGATGTCCTTGCACTCAGGACCCGCTTTCCAACAACTCTGTACAAATCTGACGCGTGGGATGACGCCCTGCGCATGGCAGATCTCCTGCATCACTTTGGTCACGTCCCGCCAGGCTTCCATAATGGTTTTGTTATAAATTTCCCTCGGATCACGCATGTACAAACCCCTCCCAATAAATTTTCCGTTTCTATGTATCACATAGAGTTCAATAAAACCTTAGAAAAAGAAGTAACCAAAAACAGATGGCTCGGACCCTTCACGGCATCTCTTCTAATATCACTGATCGGCCCCTTTCAGTCCTCCCCAATCTCAATCGTACCCAAACCGGATCGCCCCGGAAAATTCAGACTCGTGCAGAACTTCTCCTACCCTCTATCTCCCTCCCCTCAGCTCCCCAACCCCTCTATTAACTCATTTACCAATGCGGACAACTTTCCGATCTCGTGGGGAACATTTTCCATTGTTTACCTACTAATCTCCCCCCTCCCCCCAGAGTCTGAAGCTGCGACGCATGATGTCGCAGAGGCCTACCGCACAATACCACTACACAGGTCCCAATGGCCCTCAGCCGTCGTTCGCACAGGCGACGATTCATTCCATGTAGACACCTGCATAGCCTTCGGAGCCACCCCATCTGCAGGCATGTACGGCGCAGTAGCAGATGCTGGAGCGGAGATTCTCCGCCATCAAGGTATTGGTCCCCTCAACAAATGGGTCGATGACCACATCTTCGTACATATTAGTAGATGTGAATCCCTCCCTGACTCAGACAACTCCCAGCGCAACCAATGGCGAGATCAGATCTCGACATCTGGTGGGATGAAACAATCAGGAAGCCGCATCTGGTTCCCAGGCTTAGAGACACATGGAGACCACCACGAGGAGTTCAACGAGAGCTGCACCCCCCCAATCAGGGACTTGTCGAACAACAAGTCCCCGCATTCCCCCCACGACCGCCTCTTCACTTACAACCTACAGGACATCAACGATGCCTCCCTCACCCTCGGCATCCCCTGGGAGAAATCCAAGGATCAACTGTTCGCTGCCTCCACGGTCTACATAGGATTCAACTGGGATTTGGAGGCTCGCACAGTCAGCCTCACCTCCTGGAAAGTCAGTAAGTACCTACGCGCGATCCACGACTGGAACGGCCAGAGCACGCACGTCCTCAAAGACATGCAACTTCTCTACGGCAAGCTCCTCCATGCAACCTCCGTGATCCCACGTGGCCATGCGTACCTCATGGGCCTCAAACGCATGCTCGGCTTATGCTCCAGCCGCCCCTTTATGCTGCACCACCCCATAAAAACGATCGCAAGTGACCTGGCCTGGTGGATCAACCGCTAAGTTTGAACTTGGTGAAGTACAACGCCCCATCATGATAAAAGCCCCCACCCCTTTTACTGACCACCACTCTTTCTCCGATGCTAGCTCTGGTGTGGGAGTCGCAATTGTCATCGGCCAACAATGGTGGGCATGGAAACTCATCCAGGGATGGCAGACAGCCCGCAGGCCACTCGCGAGTCACGACCGTATCAGATGGGTGGAGGCTGTCGGCTTCGAGTTCCTCATCCACTCACTCAGCACACTCATCCCTCAAGGAAGCAATGTACTCGTCTATGGAGACAACACGGGCATTGTCGAAGGCTGGTGGAATGGCCACCATCGTTGAACCATGAGACCAACAACGTCTTCAAGCGCATCCACACTTTCCTCTCTGAAACCACTCCCATTTCTGGGGTGTGAACCGAGTACATACCGAGCACCTCCAACCCAGCCAATGCACCCTCCCGCGGCATCTTTCCCCACCGCAGTTACCTACCACTGCCCCGCCTCTCACCGCCTTGGCATCTCCGCCTTCTTGGCCAGCTGTGCTGGCGCCTACTCCGGTTCCGCCCTCTCGAACGCGGTCGCTGGGATTCGTGCATGGCACCTGTTACACGGGCACCCCTGGAAGATGGAGCAAACCGAGCTAAGCACTCTCCTAGAAGGAGCAAAATGCTTAGCCCCCGCTTCGTCCAAGTGCGTCCAACGCATCCCAGTCGAGCACGAGCTCCTCCTCCAGCTCCTCGCTTACCTCGACCTGGACACTCCACGAGATGGGGCGATCTACGCCTGCCTCCTCATCACTTTCTACTCCATCTCTCGCTTGGGAGAATTCACGGTCCAAGCCATCTCCAAGTTCCACCCCTCCCTACACATAACCTGCGCCCTATGCACACGGGCCCTCGATAGCAACTGCGCCGTGGTCCTCTCCTTCAGCCTCTCCACAACCAAATGCTCTCCATCGGGCGAAATGATGCAATGTGCCCAAATCGACCACCCCACGGACCCGGTCGCTTTCCTTAACAACCACTTCCGCGTCAATGACCCAGGACCCGATGACCACCTCTTCGCTTGGTGACACCCAAAAACTGGCCTGCACCCGCTCACACGGCAGGAACTCACCAAGCACTTGCAGGAAGTCATCACCCAGTACCGACTGGCAGACTCTGTCAAAGGCCACAGCTTCAGGATTGGGGGCACCCTCCACTACCTGCTCCTCGGGACCCCCTTTGATGTCATAAAGACCATGGGGCGCTGGTCCAGGAACTCCTTCACCAAGTACCTGAGAAAGCACGCACTCATCCTCTCCCCCTACCTCCGAGTCATGGAGCGGCCGGACCTCAACGAGCGCCTCTTGCACCACGCGATGCCGCCAGTGTGATGATACCAGTAAGCACCCATTCCTTCATGATGGGGCCGAGCTTCAAGCACCTCGCGCATCACAGGCTCCTTAACTATCGGGTTCGCAGCTCGCTCGCCCCAAGGGGTCCCTGAGTGTTTCGGGCCAGAAAGCCTGGCGGGCTTTCGCCCATTCTTCCTGCCATCCTAGTCACATCACATCTCCATGTATATACACAATTCCACAATGTAGTGTATACACCTTTTTTCTCTGCTACACAACGCTCAAAATTCATGGATAGCCTTCTAGGCGAGTGGTGGCATGCCACTCTCGTAGAATATAGTCTGTGCATGAGTCAGCAACTCGGAGGTGGCGCATCTTTTTTCTCTCTCGCCACCTCGCGACTCCATAGCATAGCTCCAGCCTATTGCTACTCTGCCTTCTTTCTCGCACTCGCCCTTCCTCTCCCTTCTCTTCACCACGTCCATCGCTTGACAACACCAGAGTTCCCCTCTCCCTCTGTCCGTTGCACTTTGCTCCACCCCTGGTTCCGCGACAGCGCCTGCTCAGTGTGTCCCACCCACCCTTCGCAGCTCGCTTGCCCCTTGAAGGGGTCCACATCAGGAAAAAAGGTTTGTATGTAGTCACGGCTTATAAATCACATTCTACAGTAGACTACTGTACGTACTGTAGCACAGTCTGACAACATGTCAACTACTATAGCACGATCCAATAAAATACATTTTATATTGACTACTGTAGCACCATCCAATATGTAAGTGGGGTAGTAGTAAGGGCCGGGACCAACAACGTCCTCGAAAATCATTTCCTCGCCTCGAACTCCTTTAGCGTGATGGGATTGACGTTGAGCTCCCACTCGACAACAAAACACGCATGCAACTCACCAGATCAAGACTCGATATTCGCACCAACACTTAGAGCCCGCCAACCACTTCCTGCACTCGTCCTTGAATACGATCGCGTCCAGCGCCGGCAACAAGCGCAACGACGACACCTCGTCGTAGGACACTCCAACGCATCAGCCCCATGCAGCCCGACCGTATCCCTCAACCTCCGCAACATGATCTCAATATACCCCTGGTACGACTGCCAATCCCGCCGCCCGACCGTCTCCGCACTCCGAGTCTGTTTGGGGCAACATCAGAACCTTTGCACAACACAACACAAATACAACTCACCAGATCAAGACTCGATATCCGCATCAACGCACCCATGAACCGCTTCCCATATTCGTCCTTGAATGTGTTCACGTCCAGCGCTGGCAACAGCCGCATCGACACTCGTAGATTCGGAGGAACAGCCTGCGCCAGCGACGACACGCCATCGCTCGACACTTCGACATACTGCGCCACGTGCCGCCATAACAACAATAACAACATCTCCGTCGTACCTGCACCCCGATTCATATAGCGTCGACAAATGAGAAGCAATAAAACGTACCGAGCACTGTCTTAACCTCATCCTGGAACGCGCGTACGAGCCATTGGTATGATTCATGGATCATCAACAACCACTTTTGCGCCATGTCGAGGTCTTGCATTGAAGAACGCTGGGTCTGAGATGCAAACCACCTGCAAAAAATTCAGTCACTATTCCCAAAGAGACCACATGCCATGGTGCACCTCTTGTATATGGTCCACCGGAATATGATTGCGCGAGGACAGTTCTGCCGAGAGATCCACAATTTGCTTCAACATCGCCGCCAGTTCATCGCACAGACCATTCAACGCCTCGATCGCACTGGCATCCCCAACCGTCGGAATCGTAGCTGTGCTTCAAGTTGGTGTTCGTATCACACCCAACAACAAAGACGAAAAAAAATACTCACCGATCACATAAGACGGCCGCTCGTCGTGTCTCGGCACCGACAACACAGGCGACAACACCAACGAAATCTCAGGCTCCGTAAACTCGCTCGCAGCACCGAGCACATACTGGGGTAACATTTCGACGCAAATATCGAGTAGCCTGAGCCCGGGTCAGTGCAGAACATCCGATGTGGTACGCCGAGCCCGAGGAAAATTGCCGGCATGACCGTAAAGGGGCATGCCCGAGATAAATAAATCCCGTTGGATACGGACTGGCCTGTTTCATGGGAGTGATATGGGACCCGTAGCAAGCAGACAGGCCCACATTCAAACAGCAATTTTGATACCGTAGTATATGGACGGGCCCTTTGCCGAAAAATGAACTGAGACACGAACTTTACGAACGGGCCTGTACATTGAAAATGCCTCGGATCCCATAGTTTAGGGACAGGCCTGCTTTCTGAACATGATCCTGACACGTAATGTACGGACGGGCCCACTTTCTGAAAGTCATACCGACCCATAATATACGGTCGGGCCAGCTGCTGAAAATATTCCGAAAAATTCGCCGAACCATAATATACGGACAGGCCTGCATGACGAAATTTTTCCGAAATTTTTCGGAACCTGTAGCATATGGATGGGCCCCCATCCTGAAAGTCATACCAACCTCATAACATGCGGATGGGCCTGCTCCTGAAAAATGATACTGATCTCACAAATACGGACGGGCCCACTTCCGAAAAGTAATACTGATCTTGCAATATACGGACAGGCCCGCTTCCGAAAAATGACACTGATCTCATAATATACGGACGGGCCCGATTCCAAAAAGTGATATTGATCTTGCAATATGTGGATGGGCCTGCTTCTGAAAAGTAATACTGATCTCGCAATATACGGACGGGCCCGCTTCTGGCTACAATTCCATTCCTGATGTCCAATTTCTCAGAATGTACTATACTGACGGTCGATGCACCGAGCCAATCACTTCGGACACTGCCAAGATACCTCCTATTGAACTTCTAACATCCATTATCAAAGAAGGTAGAATATCAATGGATTCAAGGCATGTACTTCCGAGGCTTCGGAATGGCATAGGCAACTGTTTCCAAATGCCAAGGCATACTGACACTCCATAGACCGAGCTGATCACCTCAGAAGCTACCGAGATACCTCCCATTGAACTTCTAACACTCTTTATCAAAGAAGGTAGAATATTAATTGTTCAGCATGTACTTCCGAGGCTTCGGAATGGCTTAGGCAACTGTTCCAGAGTGCCATGGCATGCAAAAAGGACGTGGACCGAGCCAGTTGCCTCAGAAGCAGCTGAGATATCTCCCATTTCATTTCCAACACTCGGCATTGGCATAGGAGATAGATTGTCTACTATTCAGCATGTACTTGTGACACTTCGGGATGGCTGATGCAACTGTCCCGAGATGCCATAGCATGCTGACATGCCATGGACCAAGCCAATTGCCTCGGAAGCAGCTGAGATATCTCCCATTTCATTTCTAACATTCGGCATCACAGGAGATAGATTGTCTATTATTCAGCATGTACTTCAAGTTCCGAGGCTTCGGGATGGCTGATGCAACTGTCCCGAGATGCCATAGCATGCCAACAGGCCATGGACCGAGCCAATTGCTTCAGAAGGTACCTAGATACCTCCCATTTAATTTCTAACACCTCCTGTGACAGCCTTTGACAGAAGATTGATTTCTGATTATTCGGCATGTACTTCCGAGGCTTCAGGATGGCTGAGGAACCTTTTCCGAGATGCCATAGCATGCCGAAAGGCCATGCACCGAGCCAATTTCCTCGGAAGCTGCTCAGATACCTCCTATTTCATTTTTACACTCATTATTGCTGAAACAATATTTTTAATTGTTTGGCATGTCCTTCCGAGGCTTCGGGATCGCTGAGGCAACTGTTCCGAGATGCCATAGCATGCCATGGACCGAGCCAATCACTTCGGAGGGTACCGAGATACCTCTCAGTTTGTTTCTAACACTTCACATGACAGAAGATATATTTTCTATTATTCACCATGTACTTCCGAGGCTTCGGGATGGCTGAGGCAACTGTTCCGAAATGCCATAGCTTGCTGAAAGGCCATGGACCGAACCAATTGCCTCGGAAGCACCTGAGATCTCCCATTTCATTTCTAACACTTAGTACTACAGAAGATAGATATGTAATTATTTGACATGTACTTCCGAAGCATTGGTCTTGTTATGGACACTGTTTCTGGATTCCATACCATGCCATTGGGCCATGGACCAAGCCACTTTTTCCCAAAGGTTACCAAGGTACTCTGATTTCACTGAGTCTAACACTCAACGGTATCATACAAAATAGATTTCTAATTGTTTGGCATGTACTTCTCGGAGGCTCTGGGATGACAAAGGCAGCTTTTGGATGATTCAATAGCATGCCGACAAGTTATAGACCGAGCCAGCAGATTCAGAAGCTACTTGGTTACCTGCAATTTCATGTCTAACACTCAGTAACATGGCAGAGAATGAATTTTGGGAGCTTCGGAATGTACTTCCGAGGCTTCGGGATGGCTGGGAAAACTATTCCATGATACAATAGCATGCAAATCGCCCTCCATAGACCGAGCCAATTGATTTGGAGGTCACCGAGATGGCTACAATTTTTCATTTCTAACACTGTGTTACAGTGTATGTGACAAGTCTAGGGAATCACCAAAAAAGTCTAAGGAAAAGGGCAGTAAATTAATGTGAAAAGTGTAGTCAAATATGTTTTCAAGTGTACCAAAAACTGTAGTGAAAATTCGCGAAATAAAAGTGTAGTGAAAAGTGTAGTGAAAGTGTAGCAAAGTGTGCCAACAAAGTCTAGTGAAAAGTGTAGTCAAGTCTGACAAGTTTTAAAACTTGTTCTTCTGATTCCATATAATGTAGACATGTGGGTGATATATATATGGATACTTCTAATGGTTTACAATTCCCTCTAGACCCCTAACCATCATCCTAGACCAGCTTTTTTGACTTTTTTGACCTTTTTACTTATATTAATATATAATGTGTTGCAATCTATATATCATCAGGGCAATGGTAGTGCCTTCTGGCCCTGTTGGATCCACACCTTCCATGATTTTACACTATTTTTATAATTTAAATGGAAGATGTGGTGAGTGATTTAATTCTGCGGAGATTTAGGAGATTTGAAAAACATATCATAAAAGTGTTATTGTGGCTTCCAAAATGCTTTAACAACTAATCTGAATAGGCAGTCATGTGTCAATACTGTAGTGTAAAGTGCCTACTACATGTGCCTAGCCCAATAACATCCACATGCTCTCAGAGTTGCGAAAACATACCAATTTTCCAGCAAATTTATGATATAATTGATAAAAACATATTGTTACAGCTGCCACAATCCTTCCAAGGATATTCTGAATATGCAGTTATCTCTCCATAGTGTGTTGGAAAGTGTTTGTAACATGTTCCTAGCACATAATCACCACAAGGGCTCAGAATTGCGAAAATATATCAATGAAATATCAGAGATTTATGACTACATATTTATATGCCACTACAATGTAACGATACATATTGCTCTTTTGTTGTCTTCAATCTGAGTTGTTGTTATAGGGCTAGGCACTTGTTATAAATACTTTCCCACACACTATAGAGGTATAACTGTCTATTCAGAACATCACTAGAAGGCTTGTGGCAGCTGTAATAATTGGCTTTGTGGATTTTATCATAATTTGAGTGGCAGATTAATATATTCTCACCATTGCGAGGGCGTATGGATGCTATTGGCGAGGCACATGCAATAGGCACATTACACTACAGTATGAACACATGACTGCCTATTCAGATTAGTTGTTAAAGCATTTTGGAAGCCACAATAACACTTTTATGATATGTTTTTCAAATCTCCTAAATCTCCGCAGAATTAAATCACTCACCACATCTTCCATTTAAATTATAAAAATAGTGTAAAATCATGGAAGGTGTGGATCCAACAGGGCCAGAAGGCACTACCATTGCCCTGATGATATATAGATTGCAACTCATTATATATTAATATAAGTAAAAAGGTCAAAAAAGTCAAAAAAACTGGTCTAGGATGATGGTTAGGGGTCTAGAGGGAATTGTAAACCATTAGAAGTATCCATATATATATCACCCACATGTCTACATTATGTGGAATCAGAAGAACAAGGTTTAAAACTTGTCAGACTTGACTACACTTTTCACTAGACTTTGTTGGCACACTTTGCTACACTTTCACTACACTTTTCACTACACTTTTTCGGAAATTCATTACCCTTTTCACTACACTTTTTGGTACACTTGACAACTTATTTGACTACACTTTGCAGTACTTTACTACACTTTTCCCTACACTTTTTAGTAGTTCCCTACACTTGGAGGTATCTCAGTAGTTCTGAAGCAATTGGCTCGGTCCATGGACTATCGGCATGCTATGGCATCCCGAAATGGCAGTTGCCCCACTGGAAACCACTGGCATGCTGAGGCCTCGGAAGTACATGCCGAGCAATTTAAAATGTATTTTTTGTAATACTGAGAGTTAGTAGAAATAAAATGGAAGTTATCTCAGCGGCTTCCAAAGAAATTGGCTTGGTCCATGGCCCGGCAGGATGCTATGGTATGCTGGAACAGTTTCCCCAGCCATGCCGAAATCTTGGAAGTACATTCTGAAGGCCCAAACATTCCACTTCAGGTTACTGTTATATGGAAGCTATTAGCTTGATCTTTCATTACCAAAAGATTAAGCTAAGAGCTTCCATTTCTATGGGCACTCCTAGGGTGGTGAAATGTTTTTTGACGGACCTTGGAAAGCTATTTTTAGGTGAAATAAAAGCATCCCTGAGTTCCACCCTGAGTAGCAGGGATGCCCTGGATGGGTCAGAGGGCATCCCTGTCATACATGAGGGATGCCCTGTGATGGCTAGGATGACCTCATATAATTATATTATATTGGTAATTTGGACCATATTGGGACATAGAGGGGGTGTCTGGGGGCATGAGAGGGATGCCCTGTGATAGTCAAGGATAACCTCATATAATTATGTTATATTGGTAATTTGGACCATATTGGGACATAGAGGGGGTGTCTGGGGTCCTGGAAAGGGAATGCCCTCAAATTACACATTTTTGTACATAACAGGGCATCCCTTTAAATGGTGCAGGGCATTTTCCTAGGAATCTAGGTTGACCAGCATCCTTATAAACATCAAAGGGTATCCCTCTGGGTGAAAGGGCATCCCTGTGACTATGATAGGGCATCCCTCTGATCAACAGGGCATCCTTGTGACTATGATAGGGCATCCCTCTGATCAACAGGGCATCCCTGTGACTATGATAGGGCATCCCTGTGACTATAATAGGGCATTCCTCTGATCAGCAGGGCATCCCTATGACTAGTAAAGGGCATCCCTGTGACTATAATAGGGCATCCCTGTAATTGGTAAATGGCATCCCTATGACTATATAGAGTATCCCTCTGAGGAGGAGGGCATCCCTGTGACCAGTAAAGGGCATCCCTTTGACAGTGGAGTTTCAAATGATATTTCATTAGCTTGAACTATATATAGACAACATATATTATTCAAATATAAAATGGTTTCTAAAGCTATATTCTATTTTTGTAATCTAATCTAATCTTGTCTTATCTAATCAACATGATCAACTGCAAATCAATATGAACCATTGAGTTAAAAGTAATCTAATCTAATCTTGTCTTATCTAATCAACATGATCAACTGCAAATCAATATGAACCATTGAGTTAAAAGTAATCATGCCACATTTTGATTACTCAGAAATATTACATAAGTGTGCCTTTATTTCCAATACTCATGATCAAAATTAAAGTTGGTGCCTTAATTTTAACCTTGACATCCATTACATAATAATATATGTAATTGACATAGTCAGTATCTGCGAAGGTGATTACATAAGCACCCCCTGAAGTGCTGACATCATATTAAA
>JBBPOJ010001796.1:0-11404 GCA_038091395.1 Leccinum rimulosum
TGATGAAAATGAAGGCAGATATAATGATGCCAAAGTAGCTTGCGAGCCTTAGGTCTGGCCAGGTGTTGTCGAGCGAGTCAGCGACGACAAACAGGATGGTCTCTGCCCCATGGAGTATGAGAATTGGGATGATACATCTGACAAAAAGGTGAGAAGGAATTGGTTGCATTGCTGTTTTGCGATCGCTTGAATGTGCTGGTGAGGGAGTGGATAGGGGTTACTTGGTATTACGACTATTATGTAAGGGGCTCACGTAGCGCCGAGTCCCGACTCCGCTCCATGTGAGTTGTGTCGACGTGTGTAGATGTGACTAGTTGCTGTTCGGAGAGAACTTGAGAGCCTTTCATTCGCGTACAAAGACACTGGCATTCCCCGACTCCCACAGTACTATTTCCACCACACGCAGCCGCCGAGCGCAACGGTTACCGACTTTCAAAACAATCATTTTTCCAACATCATGCTCTCTGCTACTACTCATCTCAGGCTTTGCCACCAGTGTTTCACTGCGCTTATCTAGCATCATCGTCTTATCGCATCGAGAATAAACAGGCATCGTGACATATCTGTGTACGCACAACAAACAACTTTCCGGGCACTTTGAAGAAGAATTTGCATTCAACCCTCGAATACCCCACTTACTCGACTGTGAACACAGGAAGTCGCATAATGTGTTACTTAACAAGTTCATCCAGACCACTGCTGTAAATAAGGTCCACCAATTTCAACGGGACACAAAAGGCGCCACGGTCAACCTCCGGGAAAGCAAGGTATTGTGTGACGGTCCACGTTGCCTCCCTACGCTCAAGCGTCTTAGCATCTTTCTCGAACAATTCCCCTCGCGTGCGCGAAATGAACACGCGTACAATCAGTGGTTGAGGGATGGCTGTTGATGAGCTATGGTTATATGATACCCAGAGACTCTGATCCGTTTGGTATGTCATCTCACAAGTCACCCTCTCATCAGCACAATTAACAAAGTACGACGACAATGACAACGTGGCGACAATGGCAAGACGACTCGGCGACGCAATGATGCAATGATGTCGACAACTCGAATATCGACAGGCCATGTGACGGCGACACGAGGCGTTCCCGCCAGCCTCCCTCTTCCTCCCTCCCTCACCTACCCTATGACGACGACGACGACGACGACGCGCATCACACCCCCTCACCTGCTTGAACAACAATGATGCACGCACGCACGCACCCTCAGGCTCATGCGCAACATTGATGACGACAACACGACGAGATGACTCGGGACGCATGCTCCTCACTCACAATGACGCTCACCCCCTCTCATTCCGGCATAAATGACAATGTGTCGTGATTGCCGCGCACTCTCGTTCTGCCGAGAGTGCACAGCGGTCACCACACGTTCTCGTCTGGCACTTATCTCCCTTGCCTTCGGCATGCATGCCCCCTCATCCGCAGGGACTTGAACACGACAACAACGCGATCATTGATGTCACGGTGGCACATCAATGACTCGATGAGCCAACGACAACCCAACGACGCAACGTGGCACCACGACACGACGACTGCTGCGACGGCGGTCACGGGTAGTAGCGGGTTGGACGCTGGTCTGCGATTGCGGACCTGTACCCGTGCTCTTCTCTAGTCCGACTCATCAGTCTCGTATTTTACACTGCAGTTATGACCAGACAAGATTCAACAAGATTCAAACTTTGAATGGTCTGAGAACAGACTTACATGGGTGTCACAATCATATAAAGGTACTGTTGCATTCACTTGCAATGTGCATATGCACTCATGTTGCCCTTCTCCTCATGCTTGCCCTCACACTCATACTTGCACCCTTGCTTTGTGACACACATCATGGAGTCTTGTCCACAATGTATATGTGTAATGACAGCTGCAAGCTCTCATAGTAGATCATACAATTGTTGGTGAAGACCTTAGATATATTATATTACAATGAAATGGTTATGATCTACCAATATCTCTTTCCAATCCTTCACATAGTTTCAACTCTGTTTCTTCATGTGGAATTGTTGGCCATTTCTGCCAGTCACTGGCAAATGCAGACATGTAGAGAAGTGAGAAATGAAACCCTATCATTGTTCTGGATCACTTACCATGATCATTGATGACAAAAAATCAATCAATAACTTCATCTTGAAAACACCTCATCATTCAGCACTTCAGCCTTGGCCATATTGTGCATTTCCTTTGCCATGATAAATGTATTGTCTATCACATGGATTGATGTCCAGATGAACAAGATGAACAGCAACAAGACAGGCAATTTGAATATTAGTATTGCCAGTAGGCTTGGGAGCCCAAAGACTGCTCATTCAATAATAAGTCTGCATTTATGAAAATAAATTTAAGAGTACTCACATTCACTGGCATCTCTCATCAATATGAGCTGGACATCAGAAGGGACCTTTGACATGGCAATTGTACAGTAAATGAGCTCCATCCAGTGGACACAATGGTACAAGCGAAGCCACAATAGAGTTTCTCCAAAGTGTACAGCGAGAAACATGATAAAGATGGAGATGGGGATGAGGATGCAATAGGATGTTGCAAGGACCAACAGGGTGTTGAGTGAGTTTGCAAAAAGAGTACCAAAAAATTGGAAGTTGAGCATATGGAGTTCGAGAATCATGAGGCCCCAGGAGTAAAAAGGTGAATGGGCCATAGTGACAGTGTTCTGACAAGGGGTTAGGGGCTCAGGCTATTACTAGTTTGTGAGGTTTTGATTTGTGTTCCTAAAAAGGAAAGCTTGCAAAAATCGAAATTTTCCTGATTCCAAACAGCACTTGTCATCATTTCCTTGCACGTTTTTTTCTTCTTAGCTTTTCCAAATGTTTAACATCTAACCCTCGTTCTGGTGCTCGGTACCACGTTGCGGGTACTATCGCATGCGACGCGATGGGTTATTTAACGGCTGGGCCCACCGTCTACTTCGATCCCGCTGAGGGACTCTCAGGGTGGATGACGAACCCCAAAACCTACAAGCCTTGCCGCTATTATGCGATTTGGGTGTCGTCATTATAGCACGCAGTGGGGTCGACTCGGTTTCGTGTCGCAAGACGACGTGTGGCGACCGTCGTGCCGCTTTTCCTGGAACGAGAGCGTGTGGCGGTCACTACATGCCATCTCCGAGAGTCGATGAGGCCTGGAGATGGGTCCGGCCGGGGGAGCGGCACACCGTCGTGTTCTTATCGTGGGGCCCATCGCCACGTCGTGTCGTGTTACTAGTGAGTTACTCAACACCATCATATGCATCGTATCGCGACATCGCGTGCGTTCGCACCATGCACATTGGTGAATGTACCAATGCAGGAGAGGTGCCAGGTGGGGGAGAGCGACTCGGACGGCGACGGCGTTAGCTGTCATGCGCTCTCGTCGTTATTGGAGCAGGTATCAAATTCGTCTTTGAGCTGGAGGACTGCCCGCTCTGGGGGGTTAAACCTATTAAATACTATAAATATCATTCGAGGACCAGAGCCGCTGTGTACAACATGAAAGTGATTGCATCGTAGAGTAACATCAAAAAAGTCACACAGAGAGGGTATCCAAGTCAAACACACCGTTCAATACACAAATATCATATATCCTCGACAAACTTCGACCCTGACTGCGTCCAGACAGACCCGTTCGACATCGCCGACCGATGACGTCGATCGTCACCACGGAACACACCGTACACTTCGTGGCTCTCGTCGTCCACACTACCTCCACTGCCCCTGGGGGACGACCCGGCGGGCGACGAAGGTGAGGACAGTGGTGACTGAGGCCGTGGCAGCCCCACGTGTGACATCGACATCGACATCGTCGTCGTCTTCGATTGGAGCGAGTCCACGAATGCCGTCCCGTACGTGTGCGGCACCACGGGAACGAACCCGCTCGCCGTGTCCGATGAGGGTGATTCAATGATGCGCACAGCACTATCCCCTCTACCTCCTTCCCCAGTCCCTTCCTCGCTTCCTGGCCTGGAGACAACGGGAGCACCGTCGCGCGGGCGTAATGGCTCCCGGGAATCAAGAGTCGGTAGTGAAGCAATTTGACTTGAACCGGCAGCAGCTGCAACACGGTCCTGGTACACCCGGTCCTCGTCGTCCTCGTGATCTGAATGAGGGGCCCATTCGTCATTGGAGCCAGCTCGCATCCAACCGCGCCCACCTCTTCCGAATTGGCCCCTCCGTCCACCAGTGCTCATCTGCCACGCCCGTTTCACCTTGTCGCTGAGAGAGCCCAAAGCGCCAGCACCAACACCATCTTCTGCAGAATCAGCGGTGGAAGAACCCATGGCAAACGCCAACGTCTGCCCGTGGCGACTGCGTTGATACCGCGCCGCCCGCCGTGCCGCACGATCTTGCTCCGTCGGCTCGTGGTGACGGAGGAGGTAGAAGACAGCGCCGCAGCATACGACGATCAGGGCGCTCAAGGCCACGACGACCCCGATGAACGCTGGAAATGTGGGTGGAGGGAGAAAAGAGAAGACATAAACATGAAGAGGGCAGGACGGAATGAAAGTCAGCTCGAGTTGTACGAAATGGCACTCCCGGAGTAACACTCACCGCTCTGCGAGCCATCGATTTTGGGGACTTGACTCCGGGGCCAGGGGTGCATCACCCTGTGTGTGACGGCGTCCGGAAACCGCAAGACGACCTCCTCGGGCTTCGATATGGGTTCGGATATAGATAAGCGAGTCCACTTCATTTGTGACACAACGAGTTCTCCTTCAATGGATCTCCGAGAGGATAATGAAGGTAGAGTTGGAGAGGGTACACGAGAAAGAAGAAGGCTAAGCTTGACTGTGTGGCTGCTCGTCGCCGCACGGTGTACACGCCTTGTCACAGTCCTGTTTAGATAAAGTTTTTCGGCGTTCATTTTAGCTTTTTATATATCTAGCCGGGCGCCGATCTAACTCAAATCTGATGTGATATATTGTAGTACGCTCAAGAGTCCGAGAATGCACGCCTAAAGTACTGTCTGGCACTCGACGCCTCTCCTCTCATATATTATAAACGTTCCACGACTATCCCAAAGACCGTTAGCATCTCCCAAAGAGGTCAAAGTTCGACCAAGCACACTCACCTTTCTCCACAACAACCCCCAATGATCATTAACCGGCCCCTCAATCCCCCATGCCAATCCCCTGAACCACCAAAAGTTGGCAACAATCAAAAACGCAACGACCCCAAATGCGACGCGCTTCGTATGCTCCTTCCACCCCGCCGAGAATACACAGTGGTCGAGGACGTGCGCGAACATTATCACTGCGAAATACAACGTCGGAAGCTGTAGAGGGGAAAGGGCAAGGCAATCAATCCCAACGACGCATTGTTGGAGTAGAGGCACGCACATAATGATGGACGTAGGTCACGCGAGCCATGATGAAGAACGGGACTGTGGGGCGGGCGCAAACCCATCAGAACACGACAACGGAACACCGCATCAGCGACCCACCGTAATGCAAGAACCAGCCATAGAAAGCGATCTTGCCCACGTACAAAAATTGACCCCACCCCTCTATCAGTGTAGTGTCAGAAAATATACCACATATAGGCACACCGGGCAAGAACGAAACCACTCACGCGCATCCAAGTCGACATACTTGCGCTGCTGACGCAACAAGTAATACCCCAGCAATAACAGCGACGCAAAGATGCTCGCCGTCCCGCCCCACCAAATGATCGGCGTTCCCAACAAATAGTACTTAGGTTGACCGTCCCCCCACCCACACATCCGCAGGCCCAGCCGCATCAACGGCCAGTCGGTCGGACTCGACGCTAGGATATCTTCTTTGTCAGGGTCAGGTACAAGTGCGTTGTTGGATGTCATCATCGCCACGTTCAGGTGCCAAAAGTCGCGCAGGAACGGCGACCTGTACAACTTCATGTTGCCCTGGGGAACTGCAAAAGCAGATAGTCAGAAGCCCACTCCGACAAGATAACGCGCGCCACAACGCACGACGATCGTTCCAGTGACTCTCTACGTTCCAGTGCGTATGTGCATTGCTCGGATCGTTCTCTTGCACGCAGCTGACTTCGACCTGCTTGAAACCCCACTGTGGCAAGATAGCATTGGCGGCGGACAGATAACACCCAAGCACCTCGTGTCTGAACCGCAGTCTGGTCGTCAGCGAACGCACGCGGCTGGTGGCTTGTTCACGACCTCGATCGTCCACAATCTCGACTACCCAGTGATCATGCTGGTCCCCGAGCGTCGCGTTGCCGTACCCAGAAACTTCGTAATTGGCCTTGGAGACGGGTGCCGGGACCGCGTGGGAGTGTAGGTTTCGCGTCGTCGGCGCATGCTGAAGTCGCAAGATGTCACCGTGGCCAAGATACTTGAGCACGCCGTTCGGATTGTACTCGGGTTCATGCCAAGTCGGAAGCATGACCCAGTGGTTGTTATCGTCTTTGTAGTGATAGCACGTCACTTGTTGTTGTCCAGAACCAACAGGGAATGTCTGAACGTGCGAGTGAAGCAGGCCACCACCCCAGCCCATATTTTTCAGCGTGAGTTTGGAACCATACGCAATCTCTGATGCACGTTATTCCCATCATGAGTACGATCAAAATACCGAACACAACGTGACACCGACCAAGAGGGTTCTTGTAGAAGTCGTTGCCGACCAGATGTGCCTGAAAGAGCGAACTCATCTGTGAATCCCCCGGACCCGAGTGGTTCAGGATGAGAAAGTGTATCTTGAAGAAGCTCATGTAGACGAGGATGGGGAGAATGATCAGACAGAGAACCCGCGCCCCCCAGTGACGTAGTTGAACGCGCTGCGAAATACAAGAAATCAGTGGGGAACTGTAGACTATATGCGTCGCGTGGCCTTACGGTGGACATGCGCAAATCGCCAAATTTATCCCAGAGATCCTCGATTGTGTACAGACCCACAAGTGCGGTGACGAATAATCCCACCCATTTGACGCTGTGTGGTCGACGTTGATCAAGGGGCCGTATAATCACAACCGATACAAACTCACCTCGTCACACAGCCAATGGAAGTACCCGTCAGAGCAAGCCACATCCACCAGTCGAACGAAAACGAGCTGTGAAACACAAGTGTGAGCGCTACGAATGAACCAAGCGGAACATCTGGTCGACTCACTGGTATTGTTGGTTATGAAATTTGGAGAGGAAAAAGACGGTAGTGAACGTGAAGAATAACAGCATAGAATCCAGGAGGATGAACCGCGAGATACATAACCATGCAACGTCTGGGAGAACCAAACAAGCATCGCCGTCAAACGACCAAGTCAGATAGAACATGCGCGACACGCACCACACAACACCATGAGCGCGACCAAATGACACGCCCACGGGCTCATGCCCAGCTCGACCGCAGTATACCACCCGAGGGGCACAAGGGCAATCCCATACATCGCCATGATCACTCGCATGGCCACGTACGGTACGCTCGCGGGATACACATCTCCGCTCTTGAACTCAAAGTTGCCGTCGTAGCCCGTGACGAGCCCCGCGAGCCCGACGAGCATCTTCCCCAGCGGTGGGTGCACGTCGAAATAAAACTCCCGCTTGAGGTAGTGCGACCCAAACTTGCCAAAGTGTGCCTCGTCCCAGACGACCATGTTCGCCAGGCCGATCTTGTAAAAACGAGTCCAGCAGGAAAGAAGAGTGTATATCGCAGGAGGAACGTGTTCCCAATTTTGCTGGATGAATTCAGACTGAGAGTATCGTCAGTTCAAGTGTGCTGCGGAGCGACAAAGCCCGGTGTAAAAGAACGCACGATGGACGTGGGCGGCGGCGAATACGGCTTGTGTATCCGCCCGCTGTTAACTCGACCTGTAGCGAGCCTCTGCTTTGAATACACGTCCTTCCCCTCGTCGTCGTACCCCGCCGTTTTTTCTTGCTCGTCGCCGCTCATAAACCCCCCGCTGCTGCCGGGCCCCCTCGCAATGCGTCGTCTTGCTGACGTGTCCTCAGACATGTAGTGCAGAGGCAGAGTCTCTTCGTGCTGCGCGGTCGAGGTTGTCCAGGGATGTGGTTGCGGTGGTTGAAAAGGATACGAAACCTCCTCAAATTCGGATGACGTTCGTGGCGAGAGGCGAGGTGGAGTACCAAAGTTTATTTCAAGTTGGTCTGGCGTCATCAGCTAATTTTTTTTGGGCCAGCTCGTTTCAAGCTTCGTCGAGCGTGGCTGTCAACGGTGTAGAGATGTTGGTGTTGGTGGAAGTGTTTTAGGCAGACTGGTACACGTGGAACTCTGATATTTTTGCCATTTTCGAAAGTAATGCCATGGCACCCAACAACAACATTTCGTGTGAACAGCTTTTTTTGTACAACAAACGAGAAACAGATCTGAACCCTACTGATGACGAAGATACTGTGCTGCAACATCAAATCAATCAGTGCCATATAGCCGGAGAGCATCCGCGCTTACCAGTCACTATTGCGTGGTCGCGTTCATACGGTTCCAATGTAATCTGAGCAATTGGCTTCAGCTTGTGGGCTCTGAGCATCTGCACTTCTTGCGCAAACACGGCAGATGGTGCGATCGTCGAGTCGACGCAACTCGCTTTTATAGAGATAACGACGTGACCGCCATCCTTGAGGAAATATTGCGCATTGAGAATGACAATACGCGCTTGATCTGGCTGGGCGACGTCCGCAAAAATCACATCGACGGTCGAAAGGAGCATGCGATACTTGTTTGGCAGACGAGCGTCCTCCACAATGGCTAGTGTCCCATTTTTTCAGCAAACAGGCATTGAGAGATGGTGTCTACTCACGGATAACGTTCGTTCGTTTCTTAGCCATGTTAATCAAGTCTCGACCTGACCGAGGTGAGAACTCGACCGCATACACCACCCCATCCTATGGTTCCAGACGTTCAACAACTTGGGCAAGGAACGCAACAAAAACAAAACACTCACAGGACCCACAATATCGGCTACATGACTCACGCTCGTCCCGCTCGCCGCACCCAAATACAATACCTTCTTTCCCGGCGCAATGTAGATATCGTCCATCCCGCCCAACACCCCCGCCGCCAGCTTACTCCGGAACGGATTCCACACCCGGTACTCCACCTTGGTCCCCTCCGCCGCGCCCTCGATCGTGATCCGCTTCTCCCCATACACGCTTTCTCCAGGAACGAGGTTTTTTGTGACCAGCAACGAGTCCTTACCCTTGGCGACGAATATCCCTTGATGCCGATGTGGCTCGAGGATCACCTTGGCCCCGCCTCTGGCGCCTCCACGTCCGCCACCTCTGGCACCACGACCTCCTCCGCCACGTGCACCTCGACCGCCACCACCCCCACGACCTCCACCTCCACCTCGGCCACGGCTTTGCACACCACCGCCGCGTACGCCGCCACCTAGGCATTCGAGATCAAAAGATCAGGAAAAAACGCACAAGGGGCTGCAAGTGACGCACCACGACCACCCCAACCGCCGCCTCGAGGAGCGCCGCGTCCTCCACCTCCACCACGGCCACCACCGCGTCCAAATCCGCCGCGATTTCCTGAATCACCTAGTGACACAAAGAAAGTAAAGAGAAAGAAAGAAAATCAATCACCGAATAACAAAGAGATAGAAAAGGCATAGAAACGAACCGTATGCCATTTATTCACCCCCTAAGGCTGGCTCTTACCTTGATCTTGAGTTCGATGATATGGGCGTATGACGCCAAAAATTTATGATGATACATGTAAACAAGGCCAAACTGGTCAACCGGTTAATCGGCGCGTATGGACCGAATGAAGTTGGTGTTCGCAACCCTTCTGCATGCTGTACGATGCGACGAGACGGTCTATATAATCCCTGAACCACTGATTGTAATGTTTATTTCGCAAGCAAGGGGAATTGTTCGAAAAAGATGCTAAAACGCTTCGTCGAAAGGTACTACGGTAGCGATCGATAGTAAAGGGGGGATGTGGATGAACGCAAGCGCCCGGCGGCCCGGGGCACGGAGATGCGTGAGTGAACACGTGTATGTCCGTGATATAATAGCACACCGCAGGTAAATTCTCTTTGCATGATGTTCAAACCTGTGTCTTTCAAGGTGCGCCGAAGGAAGAAGGACGGTGAGTAGTATGGGCAAGATCATTGTTGCACTGGGGAATTGACAAGAGAAAAAGGACCGAGTGCCAGTGGGGTGGACAACCCTCGCGGACAGCAGGTGGATACCTCGGCGAGCAAAGAAGATGGACCCAAGACCGCCGAAGATGAGGCACCGGTGGTACCGCCGAGTGAAAAGATCACCGCCTCCAATATAGTTGGCGCGAACCCGATCCAAATTGATGCTGAAGATGTTATATGGTCGGTCAAGTTTCTCCCCGACGGGAAGCATGTCGTGAGCGCAGGAAGAAAAGGAAAGATTCAACGATGGAGAGTGGCTGATGGCAAGGAGGTGGGGAAGTCAATGCACGCTGGAAGTCTTGTTTGCGACCTTGCGGTCTCACGGGACGGAAAGTGGATCGTGGCTGGGAGGTTGAATGGAGGAGTGACGGTGTGGAACGCAATAGACCACGAAAAGGCAACCGAGTTCCAAGCACACAGCGATCAGACGTATGCAGTGGACATATCGCCGGACTCGACAAGAATCGCAACTGGCTCGGTTGACGAGACGCTCTGTGTCTGGTCACTTTCAACTGGTCAGCAACTGCTCGGCCCATTCAAACACGACTGGCAGGTGTTCGCGGTCAAGTTCTCGCCCGACGGACGACTCATCGCTACTGCCATTGCCACGTACGACTCTGTTCGGGTCTATGACAGTCGCAACGGCCGTCTGCTCGTAGACTTGCCAATCAACGTAAGCGGCGGCAAGAACGGAAACCTCGACTGGACGAGCGATAGCAAGCAACTTCTCGTGTTGTCTAGCGAAGACGATATCCACTGTCTCGAGGTGTCCACCTGGACAACACTCTCAAGATGGAGCATCCACGAGACAGGCGGGGCAAGTTTTATCGCACTGACACCCAACAACAGGTTCATCGCAACCTGTGGATTTTCGTCGTTCTCAATCTGGGACGCTGCAACCCACCAGCACCTTGCGACCGTCGCAATTCCTCGCCCCGATCACGTCTCGTCCATGGCCATCTCACCAAACTACGACATTGCGGTCGCTCCAGACAAGAAAATCATCCTTCGACATCTTTTGGACATCCTTCCCTCACGCTACCGCGACAACGTGAGTTTCACAACTTCTATCGGACGTAATTACTGGCTACATGTTCGAATCAAACAGACACCCTTGGAGACAGAACACCGCCTAAGGATGGAAAATGTTGATCCCGGAGACACGGTGGAGCCCCTACATGTTCGGAATGCAAGTCAAGGTGTGTTTATTAGCTAGATGACTGCCCCGTGCTGTCACTCACTTCGGTCAGCAACGAGCATTGCGAGTCCCGAGGAGATTATTCAACGACTACGTGACCGGCTTGCTTCAT
>JBBPOJ010001797.1:0-11392 GCA_038091395.1 Leccinum rimulosum
CCCATCGGAATCACTCTCGCGTTCAAGTACCATTTCGGTTTGCAGGGCCTCTGGATAGGTGTGTCCAAAGTTACCGTATCATGGATATTTCTCAATCAGGGTTCCACAGGCCAAGTCATTGGACTATTCACCGTTGGTATCAGCGAATATGGCGTGATTTGTTTTGGCACCGACTGGGACGAGGAGATTCATAAAGGCATCGTGAGAAATGCAGAAGAAGCAAAACAAAGGGCGTTGTTCGAACACCTGCGACGTGTGGAAGAAGATGGACTCACCAACTGACCCAGCACCTCTAGATTCGGCAGCAAAGACTCACACGAACGAATTGAAATTATCTGTGTGGAGCGGAAGGTTTCCAGGCCAGCATGAGGGTTGCAATAAACAGAATACAGTTAAGCGCGACAGGTGCGGATGTATGCGTTGGCAGCAGAGTCGATGCCATGTTTCATGGATTCCAGTATACTTTAGAAAGTTTTGCGATGGTTCCTGGAACTTCAACAGGAATGTATGTATGTTACCTCTTGAATATCCCTCACGTGGCTTGAGAACACAAGTGCTCGTTGGAACAACCAGGGTAGAGATAGTTCAAATAAATATTAACCTCCCGAGATAGATATCATAGCTCATCTCTGGCCCGGGATTCCGTCGACGCCTGCGAAAAGTCCGCCGTCCCGTCCACTATCGACTTGAAGTACTTCGATAAAGGCTCATACTTGTTCCCTCCTGGAACACACCGTTTTAACAACTCAACACGATGAGAACTAACACAAAGGCCCACCTTCATGCAAAATGGGGATGTTCGACCCCGCAGGGTATATGACCACCTTTGCGAACTTTCCCTCTTCCCTCTCAGTGAATCCCAGCGAAGCCGCGAACGTACCCTCGGGGTCGCTGTGGTGTCCAAACGCCAACTTTTTATAATACTTATTCCCGAGGACCTGCCACAACAGTGGGAATTTCCTGTCCCTGTTAAACAGAATGACGCGTGGAAAGTCGATGTTCTGTCGTGAACATGTTAAACACACGCGGTGCGTGGAGAAAAAAAAAGAAAGAGAGCGAAGGAGCGGACGTGCGGGCGCCGTGAAGCGTGGAGAGTGAAGAGAGGAATGGAGTAGAGGAAGAACAAACAAATAAAAAACAAAAACAAAAAAGAAGAACACGCACCTTCTCGAGCCATTCGGATACATCGTCCGGGTTCGGTAACACCTTGATTTTGTTTGGCACCGAACGCGTCGCCCACTTGATCAAGTTATTCGCCGTCCGCTCGCCCGACTCGTACTTTTGTGCTGGCATCAGGTTGCCCCGGGGGAACACCTTGACGGTCGGGAAACCCTGGATCTCCTGTGCGCATACAACGCGTCAGCGTGCGCCATCCCAACGACATGTGTATCCCGCAACCCCGCTGCTTACCTGAGACGCGCAAAGCGGCTTGTTGACCTCTGCATCACAGTCGACGGCGTAAAAGGGCACTAGCGGACTAAGGTTGCCGGCAGCTTTGCTGTACTCTGGAGCCATCTGTTGGCAATGCTGACAGTTTCAAAGTTCAAACCACGTAAGGAATGGTGAAACTCCAGAGACTCTGAGAAAACGACCTACCCCGCACCACGGAGCCACGAACGCGACGACGCTCGTGCGCTGTGGAACCATTTCAGTGCATTCCGATGAAGAAGGGTGTATGCGCATACATTGCTTTTCATTACTCGTTTAAATCCTTTGGGATCGAGCATCTTGACTTTTGTGCCAGTAGGAAAGATGGCTGCTGTCACCAGCGTCGGAAGAACGAGCAAAAGAGCGGTCAGTGTGTGTAGTATCATCGTAGTGGTAATACGGGAACGAAGTGATGATAATGTATGACGTTATAAAACTGTTAGATGCCGAGAAAGGACAAGACGTGTAGATGACGTGGCACAACCACAAAAATAGCCCCTGACTGCACCAATAATTAATGCGAATGAAATCAGACACTGAAGAGCATGTATGTTTTTTGTTCTCTACATCTACAGCTTTCAGCCTACTAGAGATAACTCTCATGCACTCGTGAGGGCTTTCCGCCTCGAGATAGGCTTAGAGCGCTTGCGCTTTTTGCCCTCCGAGAACGCCTGAGCAATTTTATGGTCTCGCCCGAGAACATCATCGCCCTTGACTGCGTAGATACGCACGATCCAGTTCTCGGACGTGAATGCTTCCTCTGCAATCAAAGGATCAGACACGCCCTGTAGTTTGTCTCCCATTCAACTCACCGAGATAGTCCAACTTGGGAGCGTTCGTTGGTGCCGACTGTCCGCGCACCCGATCCATGGCCTGTTGTCCGCCAAACATTTCCGAGAAACGGTAATACGACATCTTGTACATCAGCGAATCTCTCATCGCCGGCGAAGCTTGGTCGTCGACGCGGTATTCCCCGCGGTTGAAGTAATTAGGTTCCTGGATTTCATCTGGCCACACACCCTGTGCGATACGAACCATCCAAAGGAACTTGTTCAAGTCGTCTCCAGAGTATCCAATGAGTCCGCCAAAGATGACGAGCACGTAGCTCACGTCGTGTTTGCGAAGGATGGGATATGCAACTTCCTCGGGAGAGGACATGGCTTTGCCGACAGTTGCGATGTGAGCTAAACAAACATGTTAGATAAACCTTCCCAAAACGACTGTCTTGACCCACTGTTGTTCCAAGTGTTGTTGTCTACCAACGTAGGGCGATCTGCCATGCCAGCAATCTGATACCCGTAATCCCACCAACTCATTACAACAGCATCCTCGGCCGTATTCTGCCTCAACCAGTAGTAAGCTTCTCTGAAATCGTCGATGATGTGTTGACTTCCATCGGCCTGAGTAGACGCCAAGACGACCGAGGGAGACGAGTATGCATTTGAAGTCACCCATGTGCAGTGCATGACGAAGAACAGGAGTAGCCCAATGGCGTTGAAGAGGACAGCAAAGCGAGTGTCGAGACCAAATATACCCTTGGAGGACTTGGACTCCTTAGACTGAACTGCGGCAACAGCAGAGGAAGCGAATCCGGAAACGAGCTCGCCAAGGGTACCCCCTGGTGCCGAGGATGCCTCCTTTGCTTTTTCCTTTTCCTTCTCTTTTTCCTTGTTCTTCTTGGCCTTTTTCGAAGTGGTAGCCGCAGGGGAGGCAGCAGACGAAGATACACCCTTGGACGCGCCGTTAGAACTGTTTCCGGTATCTGATTGTGTGGAGGGTTCGCTCGCTTGGTCTACGTCGGGCTCAGTGGGGTCAAGATACGTGTCAAGAAGCGTTGACAACGCAATCGCAGCCGCCACACAGACGACGGGCGTGAGGGTCAGCATAAGACGGACCATGACGCCAGCGAAATAGCTTGCCATCACAGCGTAAATGATGACGAATATGTGCTCGTCACGGAGCGAACGGAAGCACAGTACGACACCAGCCGGGAACAGGAAGATGAGGAAATGAAGATCCATAAAGAATGAGGGCTATGCTGTGGGTTGATGCTCAGAGACGGAGGCAATGATGGGAATGTATCTGTGAGGTTCAACACATGAGATGAATACACCTGTCATCAGCAGCGGAATGCACGAACTTCTTAGCATATCCGGTGTCCCACAACGAATAGAAACGACCAGTCCAAGGTGCAATCCAGCCCTTGTACGTCAGTCCGACGATGGCGAAGAAACCAAGGAGTCCAATGGCGACCACGCTTGCAACCAAAAGTTGCTGGAATTGCTTTGAAGAAACGTGAGAGCGGACGAGCTGTGCAAAGGCAACAATTTGCAGAAGTCCAAAAACACCTGAGATGAGATGAGAACGAGGGTCAATGAATGAATGAAGCATGGAATACTACCTAGTGCGGCCATGTGTTCGCTGGTCCGGACTGGCTGGAATCCAACAAAGGGGACTTGCATGCTGGCGAGTGTACCAATAGAGTACCAAGAAGAGTACGCGACATAAAGTCGACTGGAGTAGCGACCCATGAGAAGGAGGACGAGTGCATGCAGAGGAATCATGTTGGTAATGAACACATATCCACCTGTCAAAGTCTCGCATCAATGCCATTGCATTAAAGGAATGCATACGAACCCCATGCGGCAACCATGTAGAAGTAAAAGACAGCAGCAACAGAGCCGTAAAACGCGCTGCCGAGCTTGAGGGCCTTGATCCAGTTGAAAAACGTAAACATGAGGAGGAAGATGGCAATGGCTTCATTGTCATACGACCCGGCGACGGAACGCGATATGTAACCGGGAACAATGCCAATGAAAGCTGCAGCCAACAAACCAGCACTGTCATCCTTCATTTCTCGCGTGAACCTAGGTATGTTCATCAATACTCCCGTTGCCAAATGAAGGACATGAAATTCATACATATAAGTTGCCCATGCAGTCAGAGCACTGAATCCCGGCGCCAAAAGGACACAAATGTTACGAATGTCCACCGGAAGGTTGATAGCATGAAGGATATTGTATATGACACCGCTTGTGGCCATGAGACCAGGATAGATGGTCCCGCCGACGACACGACCAAGCGGGTACCACGCTGTGGGGTCAAACCAATTCCAGAATGCCTACATGACTGAATAAGCTCCCTATTCCTATGGGTGGTGAAGACCCTACATAAAAGCCTTGTGAGGCGAGAACTTTAGTTGCGCGGCTGTGACACGTCAGAATGACCCCGCGAAACCGACAAGAGTAAACGTACTAGTTGAACCATGGATCGCTGAGAACGAAGAGTGAATGTAAACCAGAGTGAACATAAATGAATGAGACGAAAATACGGACAATTCGTGGATGATACTCTCGAAATTTATGACCGCAAAGAGACGAGAAGCGATTGCAGCACCAGATATGAGACCGAGTGCAATGATACGAAGAAGCGAAGCTGTGTTTGATACGACAGTTGGAGAAATATTTTCAGGGAGTGGGTAGGCAGTCGGCATGGCCGCTGCTAAACAGTAATAAGCTTTGTTGCAAGTTCAGTCGACGTGTCGAATTCTTCGTCAAGCTTATGTCATCTCAACCCCTCTAAGGGGGGTTGAAACGCGACCCTCATGCTACCACTCATCCGAGTCAGGGAAAGATAAGCTGGCTCATTGATACGTGCGATCAGGAAGAAGTGCCCTCTTCACATTTCGGACCCACCGGTCCGGTATCATATGAGTCGTGTGCCACGAAGCGCAACTTGGCACAACTCTGGCCTTGCACAAGCTCCACTCGACAAGGGTCTCTTCTTCTACACTAGGGATATTTGGGCATTCCGCGGTAAAATTCTCAGTCACCCTTTGCCCAGATGTCGGCAATGGTGGAATGAATTTAGAGCATGCACACTGCCTGCCAGTGAAGTGCGCCGACGGTCCACTATTCATAGTTTGGGCTCTCTCGCGCCCAAAACGCCCGGACGTGCCCAAGGCAGTGACTGTGCCCCGTGCAGCGCGTTATCGAGGGGGCGTTTTCAGGTTCGCATCCCCAAATCAGGCCAGAATTTGTCACAACGTGTCTCCCATCGCGTACATAACTCTACGCGACGTGCGGAAGCCTCGAGGCCCATCGCTCGTGCCTTCGTCATGTATCTGCGCAGCCACGCCATATAAGACGGCGTTGATCAGTCACCCACGGCTGCCCAATACCCCTACTGCAGTCAGTACAACGCTCTCCGACGATAATCAACCTCACCCTTAAATACTCGCACCCGTTTCTTCTCCCACTCGATAATGATGCCCATGTCCGAGTTCCACTTTGCCTTCTGCGGTATTGCTACTGTCGCAGCGACTCTTGGCTACGCTTGCGCACGACGAGCCGTCCGTTCCCTAAGCGTCTCCCCCACCGAGTCCCCCAAAGCGTGAGTTACCGACAATCAACCTCCCTCAAATACAATAACGCCTAGCGGCCGATAGCGACGTCGAGGCCGGCCCGCAAGAAGAACGATCTCTCAAGCGCAAGCTCGTCGACGCTGAAGAGCATGATGTCGATGCAGAAGAACAATCACGGCCGATGAAACGAAACAGGACTCCTCCGACCGACCGACGGGAGCCGGACGAGGACGTACGTACGAAGCCTCGTCGCCTTGCATCTGTTCGGTTCACATCTCCATTTGCTCATCCATATAAAGTTTCATCAGGAATGGGAAGTCGTCGTAGCTCCACCCCCTTATGAAGAGGTTGTGGGTCTCCGGCAGATGGAGAAGCCTGTGCAGGTTCACAGCACCCCTTTTCAATGCAAGGATCCTCTTGGCATTGAACAGAATGTCACTCCCATTCAAGAGGTAGAATTCCCTCCTATTCACGCAAATTTGTGCCTGATAGCCGGCTCTTGAGCCCACTCCACAAGCGGATCTCGACGCGTCTAGCCAGAAGGAGAAAGGGGCAGAAGCAGGGCGTTGCTCCACTCCTCCACCACCAACTAGCGAACCTGAGATTCCTCCTCCACCACCATGTCCAGTGACACCTCCCAAGGCCTCGGTTCCAGCCAAAACTAAGCCATTCAATGCCTTTTCTGGATTTTCTGGTTCTAGTTCACCCTTTGGTTCGTATACTAATGCTTCGGGTACCTCGCCCTTCGTACTCCCTGGACAGAGTACCAAGGCTACCCCTGCTTGGAGGCGTAATAACGAAGATGAATCTGGCGTGTTCGGTCAAGCGTGTTCCAATAATATCCTTGTGTCATCGCCGAATGACGTTCTCACATCTGCGACGACTCAATCTCCTGCTCCCTCCCAGGCCAAGGATGCGCTCGGTGTTTCTAGCGAAACGCAACCACCTGTCAAAGCTTTGAGTTGTATGTGGTTCACACTGTTACCACGTATTTGCTAATCCTCGCTCAGGTTTGACAGGTGAAGAGGACGAGACCGTTGAGGCTGAACTCAAGGGCGTAAAACTCTTCGTCAAACGCGGGCGCAAAGAGTTCACCGATGGCATATACGGACATGTCAAAATTCTCACTCGAAAGTCTACGTCCGAAACCGAGGAACCGCAAGATATCGAAGCTCAAACCGATTCTCGAACCCGTCTACGTAAGTCAACCCGCCTCGAACCCCTTCGCCACCGATCGTTAAATGCGCGTCGCATTCTCTGTGACATTTCCCAACACTTGCTCGCTTCATGTGGCCAATTGTTTGTCGCATGCAGTTTTCCGCCGCGATCCTTTGGGTCAGGTATCGATGAACGCTGGGCTGCGTCCAGCAGTACGATGCCATTATGATTCCGCGGAAAACATTCTACGTGTGATCTTGATGGAGGCAGTGGCAACGGACGAACAAAATCCAAAGGAAGACGTCGTTGTCTATGCTTTGAAGGTCGGTCAATATGGTGCACGTTATCGCATAGAGTTCCTTGCTCACATCTTGCCTCGCCCACACAGCCGGGCCGCGCACAGAAAGCAGAGTTTCAGTCGTTTGCGAAGGTGCTGTGCGATCATGAAGAACTCAAGTCCAGACTAGCCGCTGGTTTGACTGCCTTTGCCGCAGCATGATGATGTATCGCATCACCTCTTTTCCTTCCTCAGGCAGGATAAAGGTTTCCTTGGCTTGGCGACACTGCTCGCCAACCAGGAGCGGGACGCAGGTCGTTCCGACGATGTCTCTGGATGTGGAGAATTAGATGTTACGCAAGCTAATGCGCTTACGTCCTGGAGTTCTCCAACTTAGGGGGGTGTTTGCTGCTGGATGATTTGGTATGATATGTAATAGGGATATAGTACTGTGCCATGGACGATGTCGATGAGTAGGTGAAATGCCATAACCGATATGCAAAGTCGATGCGCGCTTGCGAACTTTGAGATATTATTGCCGTGGACGATTTGCTGATATGCTTCATTTTGATGGCATTGAAGCGCTGATCCGAGCGGGTAATATTTGGCACACACGTTTTTTATAACTTCCGTCCCGAGGCGGAACATGGCCCCTTACTATAAATTCTGTCATCTGGTTTTTTTCTACTCTTTATTTCCATCCACCATGCATTTGGACCTTTGCGTTCAGAAAACACACTCCCGTTTTTGAAACCACTCGAGTGCAAGTTGTTCGTCTTGCAGTCACCCATGGCGCAACACTCGTTCGCTACCTCGCTACCAACAAACAAACCGTCGGTGGTCAAAGGAGATTTCTATTTTTGGTTTTTCGTAAACAAGCGTCAACATGCGACATTTCCAAATTTGGCATTTTCGGCAGACGAAGGACTTCAACGTGTTGCGCGTTGTCACGCTCCGAGTTTCCCCCTGTTTGTGTGTGTATGCTCCCTTCTAGCCACTCGACATGACTCGCGGATACAAGTCATCCGCAGATCAAGTTCCCCTCCCAAAAGTCTCCTTCGTGTTGGTTCAAGGCGATGATTCTGCGCAACCCGCCGGCGTGCACGACCAACAAGCGAGGTCATACGGATGTGCGTTCGTTCAAGGCTGCTTCGCCCGGGACTTGTCTTTGACGCTTTGGACAAGACAACGACTTTTCCGAGTTTCAGAGACCAGACCACTATATTCGGTATATAGGTGAGCGTATTCGCGTGGTCGGTCTGCCCGTTTATGGACGTGTCGCAGAGCCGTTGGAGAAGGATCTGGCCATCCAGGTCGAGTATGATATGGACGAGCAAGGTTCGATCAACTTCTTTCGTCTGTTCGCTCATATGCAGACCTCTGCACAGACAAGGAGTGGCTGGATGCGATCAACCTCGAGCGAAAGAAGGACCAGATCAACCTAGTCACGTACGAAACATTTGAAATCATCATGGATCGTCTGGAGAAGGAGTATTTCGACTTGGTGCGTCGCGTGAACGAGTGCTCTAGTGGAATCATGACAGACACTCATCTCACCGGATCCAGACCAAGAACATCCCCAAGTCGGACTATGCCATGCCCTCGGAAGATTCGACGTGTGCTATATGTGATGACTCGGAAGGAGAGAATAGCAATGCGATCGTATTTTGTGATGGATGTAACTTGGCTGTACATCAAGGTATGTCCGTAACCCTAATGCGCTGCAAACGTGTTCTCAAGGTCCAAGATTGTTACGGCGTTCCTTACATACCCGAGGGACAGTGGCTCTGTCGGAAGTGTACTGTGTCTCCCGAGGTCCCGGTAGTGAGTGCGGTTCTTGTTCTGCAGAAGTGACCTCTGAACATTGTAACCAATAGTCGTGTATATTTTGTCCCAACGAAGGTGGCGCGTTCAAGCAAACCACCCTGGGTGACTGGGCCCATCTACTATGTGCAATATGGATTCCGGAGACCAGAGTGGCCAACGAGGTATTTATGGAGCCCATCACGGGTTCTGACAAAATTCCAAAACAACGATGGAAGCTAGTGAGCATGCTCGTCAAACCTCCGCGTACGCGAGACCATAAGTTTACGAGTTCATCTAGAAATGCTCGGTATGCGGCGTTCGTGAAGGAGCTTGCATCCAATGCACCAAAACGTCTTGTTTCCTTGCTTTTCATGCCACCTGCGCGAGGAAGGAAAAACTGCTTATGCCAATGAAAAGTACGCAAGGCTCGGAGCCGGTCACCCTCACTTGCTATTGCGAAAAACACCTTCCGGTATGGGATATGTGCATGATTTTGCTTCAGTCTGATTGATGAGTGTGCACAGAAAGAACAAGCAGAGGCACGTCTCATGGCCCTCGCGCATGACAGCGTTACGTCCAGCCCAAACTCCAAACTATCTAAATCCGCCAGGGCGTACGCCAAGACATACAAGACCGGACCTCCCCTTATTCCCCACATCATCGTCGACCGTATTCTCAACTACATCACCAAGATCAACGTGCGAAAGAAACCCGAGTTCGTTCAGATGGTTTGCAAGTACTGGAGTTTGAAGCGTGAGGCAAGGCGGGGTGCACCGTTGTTGAAACGATTGCATCTCGAGCCATGGACTGCTTCGAATATCGGCAAGATGCTGAGCGAGGAAGAGAAGACGTTGAAGCTGGAAGTGCGTATTCATCTCTCCGGACTATCTCTGCCTGACTGAGCCCGTGTCCAGTGCTTGAAGCACGTCAGAGGTGACCTCGAGAAGCTTCATGAGCTAGCTTTGCTATCTCGTAAACGAGAAAGTAGGAAGCTTGCTCAAGTTGAAGCCATTCAAAGGGTGCTGGACGCAGCCCTTTTCCCTCACTTGGCACCCATGCGTCTCGCTTTCGAGAAGGTTCTCATGTAAGTAGTAGAGCGTGTTGATATCGGCAGGTCATTCACGAATCTATAGTCTCGATCGACATGGTCTGTTCAAGCATCCGGTATCCAAAACCGAAGTACCCGACTACTACGAAGTCGTCAAGAACCCGATGACCTGGGACACTATCGACACAAAGTTGGATCGACATGAATACTGGGATTCCCAGTCTTTCAAGGCGAGTTGTGAAGAGAGGACTCCCGTCTAGGTGATCGATCTGTAACCTCATCGTCATTAGGGTGACGTCGAACTCGTGTTGTCCAACGCGATCCTATACAACAAACCCGGGACGGCTTTCTACAAGACCGCTCAGCGAATGCAAACGACGGTTCAACCCATCCTTGAAGAGTTGGTTTCGCTCAGACATCAACATCCACATGCCGGTCCAGGCGAGGCTGCTATCGGTGATTTTGAAGCACCCTTGGAAGTACTACTGCTTCTCGTTTCGCAAGAACAGATTCAAAATGCCGTCAATCTCCTTCTGGAGACCGACCCACTCACCGCTCTATTCAGCTATGAACTAGGGCGGATGAAACCTCCGCCGCCGCCACCGCCTCCGAAACCAAAAGCAAGCAAAAAGAAGGCTGCCAAAATTCCGAAAGTTGTCGAACCCGGTGCCCTCGATTCTACGCCTGGATTCCGCGCTCCTCGTACTCGTCATGCACTCGCTGCGGCAGCGGCTTTCGAGGCGGAGGCTGCAGGCGGTGTCGTTGATGACCAGGCTCAAGCGATGCAAGAAGCAGACGCTGGCGAAGCGGCCAAGAAGCCTACGAAGTTGCGAATAACGGGACAACCAGATGTTCCCGCGATGGTCGAAGACGTGGACAATCAGAGTTCGTTCAAGATGTTCGATGTCGGTTGGATATTGCCAGAGGGGCAGAAACGAGGAAGGAGACAACCTGTCGAGAGGCAATTGCTGCCTCCACCAAAGAAGCGAATGCGGACGGGTGCGTTGTCGAGTGATGTTTGCATTTGGCTTGGGAATTCACGTAATCATTTTAGCGGAGCGTGGAACTTCGAAGCTCTCGACGATGAGCACGACCGCGTCGGAGAACCAAACTATACGCACGACTGTTCCTCCGGAGGAAGAAATTGCAGGACCGTCGGGTCAGATGGTAGAAGAGAGGGTAGAAGTGGATGTTCCGATGGAGGTCGAACCTCCAGAAGAAGAGCCTCTTGCTGCTCCTGCGATCCATGACGTCGAACCTGTGTCGGAGCCTGTCTCTGCCCCTACCCCCACCCCCACCCCCATCCCCACCC
>JBBPOJ010001798.1:0-11388 GCA_038091395.1 Leccinum rimulosum
CTCCACACCTTCTTCTCCGCAACCGGCTCGAACCCCTCTGTCCCTCTTGCCTTCGGACGGAGGCAGCGCAGCGTTGGTAGCAGCAGGCGACCCGGGCGCCCGCTCCCCACGCTCCTTCTCGGCCAAACGTTGACGCCACGAGCCGCCTCCGATCCTCGGTGGTCCCCCACTCGTCGGGGTCGCACTGACAGGCGACGGCGCCGGACTGTGTGAACGTGCTGGTGCGAGGCCGCCCGTTGTCGTGCTTGTCGTCGTCGAAGCGGTCGTAGCGGTGGGTGCACCGGCAGCACGCGACCGCCACCCGTCGGCACGCGGAGTCACACTGGCAGGACCCGTCTTCGCAGTGTGCGCACGCATCTTTGCATGTTCCTCCGCCTCTTGCTCCCGCTGCGCCTTCTTGCGCGCTGCTTCCATTGCAGCAGCCCGTTAGATCTCGCGTTGTCGGCGCTGCTCCGCCAACCGTTCTTCATCTTCCCGTTTCTTCGCCGCCTCAGCCTCTTCCGCCGCAAGCCGATCTGTAATCCGAGGTCAGTCTTACTGCACACACTAACATCAACCAAGAAAACATTCACCCGCCTCGGCTTTCTCCCGCTCCTCTTCCTCCCTCCGCGTAGCCTCCTCTTCCCACAACCTCCTCTCCTCCTCCTTCTTTTCCTCATACGCAGCCCTCCTCTTCTCCTTCTCCTCTTCCAACTTCTTCTCCACCGCCGCTCATTGTTGCTCATACTCATCCTTGCGTGCAGGCAACAAGGTCTCCCGGTGCGCCTTATATTCGGCCTGCATCCGGCTCAACCGCTTCTTGGTCGTTACAGCCTAGTTGTGCGTCTCAAGGCTGTTCTCCACTCGTGCTTTCTGCAGCGCATTAAAGGTCTCGCGGTCCGTATCCTGTTGTTCGGCATAGCCTTGCGCGAGCAGCGGGCGCTCTTCTTTGCGATACGCACGTTCGATATGGTCGATCCGCTTCGCCGCAACCCGCAAACGCTCGTGCATGTCCTTTTTCTCCTTCTCCAGCTGCTCGACTTGGAGACGCATCAGTCTGTCCTTGCTCAAGTCCTTCATGTCCTAAAGAATGCATCAGCGATAGAGGGAACGACAATGGAACCAGGACGCACCGCGATCGACACCTTGAACCCGCGGCGCTTCATCAAATCCTGAGCGAGCTTCTTGGCCTCTTCTGTCTCGCGCGCTCGATCTCCTTTTTGATATCTTCCTTTTCTTTCTGCTCCTCGATCAGCTTCTTGGCGTGCGTGAGCTCCGCTGCAGCGGGACGCCTCCTCCTTTTCTTTGCGTACGCTCAGTTCCGAGAGGAGCGCCCTGTGGAGTGCGACGAGCGCTTTTCGCAGAGAGAGGGCGCGCCGTTCGGCGTTGGCTGCGGCGACAAGTTCGGCGAACTGAGCGGACTGGCGCGCAGCTTCATCGGGGGAGAGCACTGGCTCGGGCGCAGAGTTGTGGAGCGCGGTTGCAAGGGTGCTCAAGCGGGTACGCAGGAGCTCGGTCGAGGACAGCTGGACAGTAGTGTTGTCGTAGGGCGAGGGGCTGGAGACGGCGGAGCTGTCAGAGTGGGCTCGATAAAGGACATGGTCTCTGTGGCATTGGTCTACACAGATGCGGAGTTGGCCACGACGTGTGCACGACTTACAGCACATTTGCGAAGACTGGCGCGGGTGGCGCCATGGATAGCCCAAGGAGGGCGGCAAGGCGTGTGCTCTTGGAGCGCCGCAGTCGTCGAGAGGCTTGACGAGGTTGAGCAGAGTGCTTACTTTGACGGTGCTATAGACCTGGGAGAGTTGAGAGAGGAGGCGGGAGAGGAGGGCACGGGAGAGGAGTGGGCGGTAGCCAGTATATAGAAAGGATGGGCCCCATGAATGCGCAGAGAGTGAGGGGAACGAATCCTCGAGAAATCCGTAGAGGACCTTGATCTGGGCTGGGGACAGGCGGAGGACGTCTCTCGAAAGCTGGAAAACATGAGTGAGGGAGTGTTGGCAAAGAGAAGGTCACTTACAGGAGACCGGCGCGGGTAGGTGCCTTGTGTCGCCCAAGGAGGGCGGCAAGGCGTGTGCTCTTGGAGCGCCCGTCGCCTTCACCGGCATGCTGCCCGAGTGGGACTGCGAGTGCGCTGACGAGAACCGGGCTTGCCAGACGGGACATTTCTTCGTCGGATCTACCGCCGATGGAAGTGACGACGGCATAATAACGACCCCAGGTTGCGGCGTGGTAGAGGGAGATGCTGCTGGAGGATGTCCTGGTCCGATAGGTTGATAGAGTGGGCCTGGTGGGCATACTTGGCGACGTTGGAGAGGTGAAGACGGAGTGTCTCGCACAAGCGACGGAACTCGCCCTTGCGCTGGTGCTTGAGACAGAAGCGAAAGGCTTGCTGTGCGACTTGCTGGGGGAAGGTCAGGGATCCGAACGAGACGGAAGGGCAGGAGGTACTTGCCTGGTAGATGGCCTCGAGACGGGCGTTATTCTTGGGTGTCTCGAGCGAGGTGCGGTAACTCTCCCACAGGAACTTGAGTCAGGGTGTGAGTGCCCTATCGGTACTGTAAAACAGCGCCAAGGAGGATGCTCTCCGGTCTGGCCACGAGATCGTCGACATCTAGGGCGACTGCGCAGTCAGCCTAGTGCTGGGCGGCGAGTACCTGAGTGCGAGGATGCGGTGAATGACGAGCTCGATGAGGATGTTATTGTACTTACATACGCTCGAATGAGGCGAGTAGAGTGTTGAATTATTTGTTGAACGACCTATTCTAGAATTTCGTGGGAATACATTCCCCCTTACGCCGTTAGGGTCTTTGACTGCCTAACCGCCTTGTCGATGCTCTGAATGCTTCCTCTGAGCGCTTCCACCGTCGAAGTCGATTCCACTATCTCTCCTCTTCTCGTCCGTGTGCCAACACACCACCAAGTCACCGATGGGGCTCATTGCGGGAACATGAAGGATAGCATTGCATTCCTGCCATCCGAGAACGTTTGGACTGTCAGGACCAACTACACCTGGACGCTCGTCACTTATTCAAGCGCAGAATCGCCAACTTCTTCGTCTCCTTCTCATTTCTGAAATCGTACGTAGAGGTAAATTACTCTGGTCTCCGAAAGAGTATGTCCGAGCGCATTCTTCTCAAATTAGTGTTCTGACCTGGTTGATAGTACGACGACGTCACATATAATGAGGTCTCTCCACTTACTGGGTATCCCAGCTGACCTAGACTATAGCTCATAGATGGATGGATGTCGTGCGGTCACGATATACTTTCCTTTAGAGTTTCAAGGACAAGCTCACCGCTGTAATCAACCGTCTTATTACCCTATATGCTAAATACGTCACGGGAGATTATCCTCCCGCTGCCTTGCAGCAGCTCCTTTAGGGTCATTCGGTCGGATGAAAATCCAGTTCCACTGTCAACGTCTGATGCGACCAACTTAGTATGTTGACAAATCCCTGTCCGGGGATGTCACTGATCAGTATACCACTTAGGCACATATGCTCGGTAATGTTTTCGCCCATGATCATGCTTCTGTTCGATGGTTGGACGATCTCTAAGCAAAACGAACGTTGATCGGATGCTGATCATGCGCCTGTTGAGAGCCTTGGCCAATTCGAGGCCGCAATCGGTCTTTTGGTCTGCAAGTTCGCGTCATGCTTTGGCAGCATGTGTATTAGGTGCGCTTAGATTTCTCGGTTGTTTCAGTGGAGACTGACATATGCTTTCCGTAATGTCGCTGCACCAATACTGTATGTCTGTTTAGTGCTGTCCGACCGCTCTCTAAGTTCCTGAACAGCCTATCCTTCCAACGTTACCTGCGAGGTGTCTTTCGCTCCGTGCTTGATCGTGCGTCCATCTTACCCGCGTAGAACCACCTCTGACGGTTGTGGCTGATCCCCTCGCCAAGAACCCGCGATCGGGCTCATGGGCGACCTGGTTCGCCGTCGCGCTCCCCGTGTCGATCATATCGATCGTACTGATCTGGCTGCTCCTGGAATTGATAGGGCAGCACAAAAAGATGATCTCGAGTAGGGTTACCTCACCAACATCTAGAATGAAATTCCGGCTGGTATTATCGCGATGATTATTCCCAAGTCTCTCTATAGTATGATAGGTCGTGTCTATGGTAAGTAGTGTATAATGACGAGGGACATCGGGTGAGTTTCGACGATGCATACATTGTCTTCTTGCATCGTTATGACACAATCGCGTTTACTGATCTTTACAGTTTACGGAGGTGGAGACGAAATTTGTATTCATATTTACTTTGCCGTTGACTTGGATGAACTACATATTCACGTATCCATGGTGAATCCTCCATGAACAAACCAGTATTACGGCTACTGCACATCGACCGTACCAACTTTTCTCGCCATCAACTCACTCAACGACGTCTCCACCCGAATCTGAACTTGGCTGAAACTGTCCGTCTGTCACGACTTGCGTCACAACAATACTCCTAAGACGATCAAAATGATAAAAGGTAATTTCAAGACTAAGGAAAATACATGTTGGTACGCTACTATATATACTACTGTGGTATAGGACATGATGTCATAGTGACGTCATGATCAGTCATCGTGTTACAAAGCATGACATCATGGATGTCGTCATAGTCTAGAGTACTTACTAATCAAGTGTCTGTATTGGAAATGGAATAAGGTCCGGTCTAGGCATCGGTTCTGACATTACCCCCCTTCCAAGGTTCTTTGTTCCACAAAGAATAGGAGGTATCTCGAAAAGGGAGTCGGGGAGACGGTTGAGGGTCTTTCGGAAGGCAAGGAAGTCGGGATCGTTGAAGAGAGGAGAGTTGGATGGAGGAGTAGGAGTACCTTCACACAAGGGACACGAACATAGTTCGTTGCAATCTGTGAAGCGCACTTTCATTGTTTTGGAGGGTCGAGGAGCAGTGGGATGTCGACGATGGAAGTCTTTGACAACGTCTGAGGCGTTATCTAATTCCGATGCTTTCTTCCATTCATCTTCTTCTCTCGGGAAACCTTTCCAATGAACGAGATATTCGGTAGATCCTCGTCGTTCTCTTGAATCAACGATTTCTTCGATTTCCTGTTCCGGTTGGTTATCGATAAGGTCGGGAGGAGGTGGAGGAGGTTTCTTCTGGACATCGAATTCGCCTTTGGTGTAGGGATGGAGGACGCATTCGTTTTGTACAGGGTAGATCGATCTCCACTTGTTCGGAAGTTTGAGTCGATAGGCGGACTTGCCAACTTTCTCAATTACTTTGAACGGACCGTATCGTTTGATGTCTAACTTCTTCGAAGGTCTGTCTGATCGAATGTTGGTGGCTTCCAACAGCACTTCGTCTCCGGGTTTGTATTCCGTAGGTGTTCGTGCTTTTCGATCATAGAAACGCTTCATGTCTTCGGCGGCATGGATGAGGGATTCTTTCGCAAGTTCATGACTTCGCTTCATGCTGTCTACGAACTCTGTAGCGGATGCGTTTCGAGTTTTCTTCTGAGTGGAAGTAATACTCGGCGTCTGTCCATAGTTCAGCAGGAAGGGAGAGTTTTTTGTACTTGAACTTGTTTGTGAATTGTGTGCGAACTCTGCAAGAGGAAGCCAGTCGACCCAGTCAGATTGACGGTGATTGATGTATATGCGTAGGTATTGTTCTACCAAAGCATTAAACCTTTCTGTTTGTCCGTCGGTCTGAGGATGATAAGCGGTCGATGGGTTTCCTTCGATCTGCAAGAGTTCGTTGAATCCTTTCATGAATGAGGAGACGAATTGAGGACCTCGGTCTGACACTATCTTTCGTGGTGTTCCGTGGAGTTTGAACACATGATCTCGATAGATTTTCGCTACTCCTTGTGCCGTTATTGTCGTGGACACAGCGAATAAGTGAATCATTTTCGAGAACATATCCACGATGGTGAGGATCGCATCTTTTCCTTGTGATTCGGGTAATGGGCCGATGATGTCGATAGATATGATTTCCCAAGGAGCGTTAGGGATTTCATTTGGATGGAGAGGGGTGCGTTTTGCTTTTGTTTTCACCTTTTGACAGGTGTCGCATCCTCCAACGTATCTTTCGACGTCTTTATTCATCGTAGGCCAGTAATACCGTTGTTTCACTAGGTCTTTGGTCTTTTTGATTCCTGGGTGACCAGCTGTTGGGTGATCGTGACTCTGTTGAATCACTTTCTCTCTTAACTGAGGTTGGTCGGGGATGTATAGTTGAGTTTCCCAGTGAATCAATTCGTCTTTTATTGTCCATGGTTCCTTTCCTTCTTTGACCATCTTGGAGATCGTTTCTTCGACTACGCTTTGACTCTTTGCTACAAGTTCTTCGATAGTTTCGACGTTGCGGATTTGGGAAGGAGGGATGACTGTTTGTTGTTTGTTGTCGTTTTCTCCTTTCTCAAAATCTGCTCGTCTCGATAGCGGATCGGCTGGATTTGTCTTTCCAGATCGATGTGTGAGAACGTAATGGTATTCTTGTAGCAATTGAGTCCATCGTGCTTGTCGTCGAGATAGATCCTGAGGCTTTTTAAAGAACTCTAAGTTCTTGTGATCCGTCAAGATTTCAAAGGGGTGTTTTGCATCGAGCAGGTATTGTCGCCATTCTTTGAGCGCGAAGATTATGGCTGCCATCTCAAGATCGTGAGCATGGTAGTTTCTTTCAGCGTCATTAAGAGAACGGGATATGAATGCGACTGGATGCCATATGTCTCCTCGTTTTTGCGTCAGGACTGCACCAAGACCAATACCGGATCCATCAGTTTCTACTCTGAATGGATTTTCGTCGTCGGGCATTACTAACGCAGGGGCGGAGGTGAGAGTGGTTTTGAGTTGCTCGAATGCATTTTGACATTTGTCTGTCCATACGAAGTCTCGTTTTTCAGAGGTAAGTTCATTCATGGGTCTAGCGATCTTTGCGAAGTCTTTTACAAAGCGTCGATAGAAGTTTAGGAATCCCAAGAAACCTCTGAGTTCTTTCTTCGATTTTGGAACAGGCCAATCTGTCACTCCTTTTATCTTCGTTGGATCGACTTTAACCGTTTGATGGGAAACAATGAGTCCAAGGTATTCTGCTTCTTCTGCTTCGAATTTGCACTTTGTGTGTTTTAAGTACAATTTGTTGTCTCGCAGAATCTGTAGAACTTCTCGGACTACTTTACGATGTTCCTCTATCGTATCGGTATAAATCATGATATCGTCCATGTAAACCACTACTTTGTGGCGATTGATCAGATCGCGAAAGAGATGATTCATCATGGTTTGGAACGTTGCAGGAGAATTGGTTAAACCGAAGAACATTACTAACGGTTCAAACAATCCTCTGTTCGTTCTGAACGCAGCTTTCCATTCGTCGCCTTCTTTCATCCGTATATTATTGTAACCCCATCTGATGTCGAGCAAGGTAAAGTACTTGGCCGTCTTCAGCTTGTCTACAAGTTCTGAGATTAAAGGGAGGGGGTAACGGTTCTTTACGGTGATGGCGTTGAGTTTCCTGTAATCCTGGACTGGTCTCAGTTTTCCGTCTTTCTTTTTAATGAAGAAGAATGCGGAGGCGAAAGGAGATTTTGACGGTCTGATTCGTCCGGATTTAAGGTTCTCTTCGAGGAAGTCGTCGAGTTCCTTTTGCTCGCTCAATGTCAGATTGTACGTTTTGCAATCAACTACGTGTTCTCCGGGGATTAGTTCAACCGCATGATCCCATGGTCGATAGGGAGGTAGCGTGTCGAAGTTTTCCTTGTCGAATACGTCTTTGAAATCATGATAAACGTCGGGGACAACGTCTTCAAAGGTTTTAGAGTGTTGCTTGGATGCTTCGGCTGCTTGGATTGCAAGGTCTTGGGCAACACCTCTAGATTGCAAAAAGGAATCTGTATCGAGTCTGAATACTCTACCCTCCTTCCAGAGTCGAGTGCACTCCTGTGTATCGAGATCATCGTCATCGACTGGATCAAGAGCTGGGAGATGATGTTCTTCGCAATTAAATACGATAGAATTCTTTTCCCAGTTGATTTTCGGGTTGTGTTTCTTCAACCAGTCGTAACCAAGGAATATGGGGTGTGTTCCGAGGTCTGTTACGGCGAGAGAGATTTTCTCGATGTGTTTTTCGACGGTCAATTCCACAATAACAAAATGCGTGATCGCGCCTCTGCTATTGGGAGTACCATCGGCATTATACACAGGGATGGGACGAGGGAGAGAGTGAGTAGGTATTTTGTGTTTTCGAACGTAACTCGCATCAATCGATGATCCTGTACATCCTGAATCGACGAGAGCATTGGCTTTAAGTATTTTGCCATCGTCGGTTAGAATGTCTGCAAGTACATCAAGAGAGTTTGTTGAAGTGGTCTTTCGTCGGATGAATTGAGGAGGGTTTTGTAGTTCTCTGATTGTCATAAACGCCTCTTCTTCTTTCATTCCTACTATGGCTGATACTAGATCGTCGTTCACTTCTAAGACTCGCGAGTCATGTACGAATGCACGGAGATGGGTTTTGGCACGAATAGAATCCTTTTCTTTACACACCTTTTGGATCCATTCAACCGACCAAGGATCGACCGTGTTTATCCACGACGATCTTCCTTTGATTGGAGAAGGTTCTTTGGGTGGTTCAGACACTTTCACAGGTTGAACCGTGGGCGAACCACTGATTTCATCCTTTCTTACTCGTGTTAGGATTCTGATCTGCCCGGGTGATTTCTCTTTTGGTTTATCTGAGGAGCCGAAGCCTTTATTACCGCGTTCCGTATCGTCTAAGGATTTTACTTCTTGTACGGTAGGAGTCGCGATCTTTTCTACAATGAGTTGGGCGATTCGGTCTCCTTTGTTTACTCCAAATTCGATATCACTGAAGTTGAATAAGAGGACTTTCACCTCTCCTCGGTAATCGCTATCGATGACACCTGCACCAACATCGATTCCGTGTTTGACAGCTAGACCACTTCGTGGCGCTATCCTTCCATACGTTCCTTTAGGAATTGCCATGCTCAAGCCTACGGATACAAGTTTTTGACTTCGAGGAGGGATTTTTGCATCGTCTGTTGCATACAAGTCGAGACCTGCTGCTTCAGCTGATCCTCTAGTCGGAAGTCTTGCTTCTGATACGTTTCGTTTTACTTTTAGGTTTTCAGTCTCGTTTGCAGAATCACTCGTCAAAATATTAAAACGATTTGATTCAACGGCATCTACAAACTGTTTAGGCGGAGTATTCGACTGTACTACTCCGCGTTTTGAAAACACGATTCTACACGACGTATCTCATCGGCGAGCTCATCCATGTTACTGTACGTAAGGGTTTGTCCTTTGAAGTCCATCGTACGGATTTGACGACGCGGCTTGAAGTGTTCTGCACATGGCCATGGTTTGCCACATTTTATGCAGAGCCCTTTAGCTCTCGCGGTCGCTATATCCATCGGGACTCCTCCTTGTCCTCCAAACGTTCCAACTTGATTTGGATGGACGGCTGGTGCTGGTGCGGGGGCGGACGGAGCAGAAGTTGAAGCGGGTTTCGAGTTCCACTGGGGTTTGGGTGGCTGCGACTTGTTCTTTCGTGCATAGATTTCTTTGAGAACATTGTCGGCAGCGCACAGAGCCTTGACCCAAGCTTCGAAGTCGTGGGCTAGAAGGAGAGCGGGTTGGGATCGTTCGACGTATTCGACAACGTCGTTCCTCAAGCCTTTGCGTAGGATGCTTATGAGGATACGACTTGACGTCTTGAGGTCCATCTGGGCCTCGATCACCAAATGTTTCATTCTGACCACGAACTCTTCAACCGTTTCTTTGCCTTGTTTGAGGTTCATAAGCTTTTCCTCAGCTTCTCTTTCTTCGGAGGCGGATAGGAACTCCGAGTCGAGGTCTCTTCCGAAACGAGTCCAGCTCATTATTCCGGCGTTGTTGGTGCGAAGCCAAAGGTCAGCGAATCTTCCTGCAGCGTTTTCACCTCTCATGTAAGAAAGCGTGATCAATATTTTTTGTTTGCTGGAGGGTTCCGCATCGAAGCCTTGGAAGTAGACATAGATGTTTCTCAACCACTGTCTATACTTCTTCTTGTCTCCGTCGAAGTTCTCTGGCTTGGCTGCAACCGACTTCCCAATCTTCGAGGAAGCGGTGTAAGAGTTCGCAGGACTCATAGATGGAAGTCTCGGTGGCGGCGGCGTCGGCGGCAGTGGTCGCCTGGTCGTGGAGGCGGACGTACTCTTGAATGCTGGATCGGTTATACGTAAAGCCTCCAAACTTGGCATTATTGGCGGAAGAGCCGCAATAGCAGGGTTCCGCTGGGCATCCATGTACCATTGACTGTAAGTGTTGTGAAATTCCTGCAATGTGGTAAACAGGCGGGTATCCATTGTAAGGGCACTCGGCGCTGGTACGTCCAGGGGAACTGCAGAAGGCGCCCGGGATGTAGCTGTACTCGCCCTTGAAGGGGCCCTCGATCCTGTCATGGATTCCTGGATTTCCGCTACGTGTTGCTCCATTGCTGCTATCGCTCCCTGCTCTAAGTAGGCTGAGCGGCGTGGGTTTGGCTGATGATGGGACATGGGGAGTTCTTTCGAAGATGTCGTAAAGGGTCGTTGGTGTAAAGAGTTTCTTGGACGGAATGTTGACAATAGGAGACCGTGGGCTAACCACTGATTCTTCTATGTCGAACGGCGGGGAAAGGGTCTGAGACGAAGATTGCGCAGCAATCGTGGATATCGCTTCGAGCGACGAGGGAGATGGAAGTTCGCGTGGTACTCACGAAGAGACACAACAGCGAACGAGGAATGGGATCTGTGGGGAAAAATCTTCTTCGGCGTCCTACCTCACGAGGGTAGTTTACTGGTGGAGGAAGTGCACGCAGGCTATATCTGTTTTCCCTCAAGGGGATGGGTAGGTATTACCCGCGGGTCGTTACAGTTATACCACGCGCAACTGACTGCCGATATCCCAGGAGTAAGGGTGTGCTCAACCAATATGCACAGTAAGGTTTGAATACTGTTGAGAGCGAAGGAGCGTGTCCACTCGAATGTGGTCGTAGCCTCCTCAAGGCGAACTCTCTTTGGGGTCGTATAAACCCACTCAACAACAGTTTATATAGGAGTTGTTTTCTCCTGGAGGTCGAGTATCCAACTAGGCTGCAGCGCCCAAATCTCCTTAACCCTGGAGGCCGGGTGTACCACAGCGGTAGAGAACTAACACAAACGCGAAGAGCGAAGTGTTAGGCAGTGATGATGAAAAGAATACAACGATAGTTGCGCACTCGGGGTCAAAGTGACCAGGAGTGTAAGGGAATGAGTCTTGAAATAATGTCACGACTCGGACTTGCGTCACAACAATACTCCTAAGACGATCAAAATGATAAAAGGTAATTTCAAGACTAAGGAAAATACATGTTGGTACGCTACTATATATACTACTGTGGTATAGGACATGATGTCATAGTGAC
>JBBPOJ010001799.1:0-11382 GCA_038091395.1 Leccinum rimulosum
TTAACCCAGTCCACGATACTTATTTCGCACTTTCCATTGTGCTCCAGGACGTGTGTCTTCAGGTTGTCTGCAAGCTGAGAGAAAAGCAGGTAAGAAACGTTGATCACGAGGAATGACGAGACAGGACCTGCCTTCTCGGCGGCGATATAGACATCAGGCGTGCCTGCGCGTAACGCCTCGGGGCTGAGTGACGGCGCGACGAGCGCGCGCATACGTTTATGTTCTGATCCTCCGACCCATCCGAGCGATTTTCCCAGGAGCCTCACGATGCGGGAACGCACCACCTCGCTATGTGCTGATTACACATATATGAGCGCGCCAGACAAAATTCCAATCAATTACATGGCAACCAGCATCAACAGGGTAAACGAATTGCTTACGATAGTCATATACATGCCTTTGCATGATGTGCGTCGCGGCTAACGGATCGCCGACGACAAGCTGTGCCAGGGTTCGAAAAAAAAGGGGGGGAGGGGGCTCAGTAAGTCCGTCGGGGTAATGGAAAGGAAGTGAGATTCGAGCTCGCTCACAATGTCGGATTTGAACAATGCGCCTCGAATCCTGAACACCTGCGCCCGCAGCTCGTTCATCCATTCCCCGAACGCGGAACCTACCGACTTTTCAGCCACGATGTGTTGGTGGCCCCAAAGAAACGGAAAGATGTTGTCTTGCAGCGTCGTACGTGTCCCCTTTATGGAGCGAGAGAGATCTTCCCCTGACCTTTCGGCAGATCGCAACCACCCACCAGGAACTGCTGGCCTGGGGCCCACTCGTGAAACGATCCTTCGCCTACACGACGGATAGTTCTGCAGGTAAAAACGGCTTTCGACGCTCCCAGACCGTCCCTTAGGCTGATGTGCGTCCGTCCTTTCCCCGCAGGTGGATCCTTGATCGACATCGGTCTCGGACATCACCTCGACACCCTCCTCCACGTCCTCAGCAGCGAACTTACCTCCGTCTCCGCCACAACCAAGATCATGTACCCAACCGTCAACCTCACGGAGGACGACGGAACTCCGACGGGAGAGACCGTGACCGCCACAGCACCCGACCACGTCGCGCTCAACGGCACACTCGCCAACGGGGCGCTCGTCAGCGTCTCCCTCCATAGTGGATACAAGTCCACGCCGGGACGCCATCAGCTGATCTGGGTTATCGACGGCGATACCGGGTCGATCCGCGTGGAGGGCGTCGGTCCCGGCAGCAGCTTTGTCCAGGTCCGTTCGCCGCGCCGTGGCAGTCATTGACGTGGTAAATGTCGATCACGGGAGGGCTGCGGATGGTGGCGGCGACCGCGTGGTTCCCCGTAGAGTAAAAAATGGCCAAACTGAGATCGTCCGTGCAAGCGGGATACAAGCCTGCTTTTGTTTGTGCGCGGAACGCGGGGCTGTCGAGCAGCACGTATGTGATGTTGTCGAACACGTGCGTTTCCACTTCGATTTCGATGGGCTCTGCGGGAAACTCGAGGTTCTCTGACCACCCAATGATATCTGCCGGCTGTTTCGGACGGAAGATTTTCTCCTTGATGGGCGTGATGTCCCTGAATTCCGAATTAGACTTGTTGCCGAGGCTCTCGATGATGGGGAGGTACTTGCTGGGACCCGTGGTCTTGACACAGCGGTTGTGACGTTCAAGTAATTGGGCGCGATAGAGTTAGGCGCAAGAGGATCCATGACGCCGTAGTAATAGTTGTCATACCCAAACACGTTGATCTGAACGTACGTAGACCAACTTGCCATGATCTCGAGTACTGTCGCATGAAGGCCGAGATACCCTTGTCGTAGCCGCAGTCGTGGACCGCCCGCGAGAAGCTGCGGAACGCGACGCTGCGAACCGTAGTTGAGATCGGTGCGCACAACGCTCGCACTCGAAGTGATTTGACTCCAGTCTGTTCAGCAAAACGTCAGTACCCTCTAGAAGCAGGATGACATGCCACGTACATTGTATCATGATATCTTCCCCGGTCCACCAACTTCCAACTGTCTGGATTGCTGACGATGTCAGAAGTGGTCGTCACGTTCTCCCAGCTGGTCCAATCCGTCCAGCTCTGCCCGAAATTGCCAGAGTACCTAGACATGTCTGCTCTGTACGCCTTGTGCGTGAACGTGTGCTGGCCGTCCGAGTAGTCCGAGTTGGGAAAAACTATAATGTTGTCGGAAAAGCTCCCTTGCGCAAGAGCAGGCGATCGGTGACCTGTCACAGCATTCAGGCTCCGTGTTTCCGCAAAAAAGAAAGGGCGAGACTTACATACCCCGGCGAACGCAGTGCCGTCGCTAGTGCTGGCTGGGATTAGTGACCACGATTTCCGGAATCCCGTCAGAAACATCGTTCAGAGTGCCACGCGGCAGACCACGAGAAAGCAGAGGGAACTGCCCCGCCAAATTGCAAACGATGGAATTGGTGTCCAACGTGGGTTGACACCCTATTCCGGAAGACGACATGTTGAAGGAGATATAGATATATTGCTCGTGATGTTGGTACACGACACCCAGATAACGGATTCCCACGGACATGTGACGATGACGGGAACACGTTGGACGTTGGCCGACGAGCCTATCTCTATGGCGGTGTTGCCGGGATGTTCGGATGTAGAAGGTCCAATTACCATGCTGTACGAGATTGTGGCCATCTTGGAGCGCATTGTAGGTGCTGCGGAGGGCCACGAACTGTTTGAGCAAACGGCGGGTGTCGGTAGTGGAGTGGAAATGGTTGAGCGAATTCGAATCATCATAGCATCCGGCCAGGGCAGTCCGAGAGGCCAGTTGAAGTATTGGACTGATCCAAGTTTATAACAGCCATAGTTGAGATCGGAATGCACGACGATACTCGCTCTCGAAGCGATTTGACTCCATTCTGTTCAGCGAAACGTCAGTACCCTTTAGAAGCAGAATGACATGCCACGTACATTGCGCCATTGACTCGGATATGCGGCTCCCCGGTCCCCAAGTGTCTGGATTGCTGACCATGTCGGAAGGAATGGTCCCAATTCATCCGGTTCGTCTAAGTCTGCCCGACATTTCCAAAGTACCTAAACATATCGGCTCCGCACGCCTTGTGCGTAAACCCGTACTACTGGTCTATTGGAACGCGCTGCTGTCATGGTTACGCTTGGTCGGGGATGTTGTCGGGAGTGCCATTGCGCAAAAACGGGTGATCGGCCTGAATAGATCCTTTCTGTCCTTTGGCTGCCCCGACTGGGTGAAGCGGACACGGAGAACGTGCAAGCTGATACAATGGCAATGATCGGTGGGGATGACCTGATGGGTAAAGGTTGAGGGCCTGTCTGCTAAGGATGATGGCCTCATTGAATTTGAGGTCCGTCAATATCTCCAAGTTTCCTGTAAAGATAGCATGCAACATTGTCCAACGACGTTGATCGATGCGGGTGCCCTGACGGGCGGAGGTCGAGGGCTTGTCTCCCGAGGATGATGCCTCGTTGAGGTTCATCATATCTCCAAGCCGTTCGTAATGGGTGATCGGGGGCGTGTGCATCGCGACGGCTGGGGAGGGCGAGTGAGGATGCATGTGTGCCGTGCAAGGGCGGATGAGGCATGCAGTGTGTTGCGGGAATGCACGTTGCGAGAATCGATGATGGCGAGGATAAGGGCAAGCGCGTGTTCGTGAGTACGGATGCACATCGTGAACGAGGGTGACGGCAAGTGAGGGCGGGCAGGCGCGTGCGTTGCGGCGAAGCTTGCTGGACGACTGTGGAGCATGCAGACGCTGTCGGTCTGAGCAAAGGACGGCAGAGTGCACTGGACGCATGGGATGACGCCACAGCGGAGGATGCCAGACACCAGCAGAGTCCAGGGGATACGGCGGCGGAGTGCAGCGGATACGTTGGACGACGGCGGAGGACGCCAGACACTGACGGAGTCCAGGGAATAGGATGGCGGTGTGCGGGGATGCAGTGGACGGCGACGCCAGACGCCGCCGGAGTCCAGGGAATTAGCCAGCGAACTTGTCGTCAAGGGTTCCAGGGTTGTGCTCACCGAGACAGTGCTTGTCGAGTGTCTTGCCTTCGCCGAAGCACAAGGGAATACTAGCATGGGTAGTGAGTGGGCCCGTACCCGCTGTTACATACCCGCGGTGCAGATGGGAGCAAGAACGAGACAATGACGTGCGGTGACCGTCGTGCGCTCTCGGCAGAACGAAAGTGCACAGCGGTCATGGCACGCCGTGAACGAGGGCGAGGGCAAGGGGGTCGTCGTATCATTATGTCAGGGGCGCACGCTGGCGCGTTATTGTGCAGTCGTCGTGTCCATTGTCGTCGCATCGTTGCGCCACGTAATCGCTTATTGTGGCATCCAAGTCATGGCGTACTAGTGTGGGTGTCTGACGCATTGTCGTTGCATGGCGTCATCGTCGCGGGAGAGCCTGGTCGGGCGACGGTGAGTGAGGGCGACGGAGATGGCGTCTGCGAGGTGAGTTACATCCGTCCCGCCCGCAGTCGTGATAGGGATAGGCGTCCTCCCCGGCAAGCCTCTTCGTTCTATAATTTAATTAATGTTTGTTTGAGGATTCCCATTATTATTTAATTTTTTACGATGGAATTTCCTTATGGAGTCCCGTCCCGTGCAAACGTACTAGTCATCCCAAGTGGCGATCGGCCTTGCCTCCGCCTATGCTCGTTTTCTCGTTCTCTTTCCCGCTCGTTTTCTCGTTCCCGTTCACGACCCCGGGATGGTGAGGAGGGTTGTACGGGTTTGACGTTCAGAATGAGTTTGTCCAGGTACCTGGGCAGAACGGGAGCCGGAGGGATGTTCGGCGCAGGAGCCTGTTGGTGGATGTTGCCATAGCCCGACTTATCGTACTCTACCGCGGCTGTGTAAGTAAGGTAAGCCTCACAGCTGCAACCAGTTAAGCGGAGATTTCATCCGTCCACTTGGACGACGATTTGGTGGCGTCCGAAAAGGAAGGAATGTCGATTGTAGAACTTTGATTGGAGGTCGTGATTGACCAGAACGAATGAACATGAGACGGCTGCTTTACAGGTGGAACAGTAACAGAGTGAATAAAAAGTGGGGTTATACCAGAGATCGGGACCGGCGGACCGCGACATAATTTGCCAAGCTCCCTTCGTCATCTACAGCTGTAGGAAGGTCGTCGGCCAAGCGCCACCGTTAGTCGACAATGGAACGGACATGGTGCGTTCCAGACATAAGTGAGACCCAAGTGGACCACGATGTGTCGGCAGGTGGGTCACTATGATACCAATCAGACAGGAGAGCAGATCGATGAAGATGAACGCACTCTGATTCCACTTACCGACGACCCCTTCCAATCCGAGCCATCGCCTGCACGGGCAAGAACGACCGACTTCCCACCCTTCGCCATGTTATTTTGACGTTCACAGGTTCCTTTGAATCTTCCGACGGGTGGCGCAGGTTGACGAAGTTCAGCAAGACTGTCTGCGTCGTAAGAGGTCGAGTGAGCAGTGTCGAAGGGCGCACTGTTTGCGTGACCGCAAGGGTGCGTGGCAGCCGTTTCGGCGCACACATCAGTGTGCGTCCAGGGATGCGCTGTCGTCGTTATCGACGAGAGTATCCCGCGGGTAATATACCATCAAGGGTACCGATACGGGTTAAATTGATAAACCCGTCTGTGTTTCGGGTTCACATAACCATCAAGAGATCCTGTGGATGCAACGGGCGGTGATGAGTGCCGTCCAGAGCCCCTAAACAAGCCTGGGGGCGTAGGCAATGAAGGTGGCGACCTAGAGGGCGAGATGGTCGTGGGCTGACGTCAAGGTCGAGGTTGAGTGAGCAGCGAGACCGTCTGTGGCGGAACCAGTCGATGGAAGGGTTGGCCTGAAAGGCCCAGCGAACTTCTAGACGAGTCGGATCCGGCAGCGGGCAGCGGGCAGCGCAAGCACATACTGTAACCGACAAGTTTGAGCGCAGAACTCCGCACAGCCTTTGCGAATCCTTGTCCACCGAACTGAACAATGGAATGTAGGATCTCCAGGAGGTGGTTGACGTAACGTGAAAATTCTGATCGTAGGTGTACCCCCGAATTTCCTTGCCCCTGATCTTTATCACAGTAGACTTAGAACCGCAGGTTGCATCTCATCCAAGTCTCGCCTACTCGGCGTGAGGTGGGACAATCGGACTTCCAACGTTTCCAGAATAATCATCAAAGGAACCTTGAAATGGAACCCAGGCAAACCATCGTCGTTTATATGCGACCAAATTCAGCATCTCTTTTCGCTTCTGCAGGGTCGAACTCACCCGCTAATCTCCAGAGAACGCCAAACACTTCGAAGGCTTCATGCACAACTTGACGGTCTGAAGCATTCATACTTTGCGCGACTATAGACTCAACAATATTATGGTCAGCGAACGATCCCACCGTCCACACAAGGCTGACAGCACGCTGATGGAAAATCGCCCAGTCTTGATGAAGAAACCTGAAAAGCTACAAATATAAGTCAAAAGAGACCTCTCGAGAACCAGCGACATAACAGAGATGCAGCTGTCCACCGTATTAAAGTCAACGTCCTGAAAATGAAACCAAGAATACGTTGTGGAAGAAACGGCAAAATCTAACCTCAACATCCAGGCTATCTAGAACATCGTGGAAGGATTCCAAGTAATCACCAGGGGGGCACCAGAGGTTTTCTCAACAAACTCGATGAGCTTCCCAAGTAACGATAGGACGTTGCGAGTACGGCGTCCTCAGGTATGAACTAACACCCTGTTGTCGAACCACGACCTGCACACAAATTTGACTGAATGCAAACGACTGCTCGATAACGGAAACCAAACGCGTTGCTGACCTCAATGCCGTAGAAACCCAAACCAAATGCCAAGGAACCGAACATCGGCTCCCGTGACGAGTCCGGTAGCCTGGGACGTTGTTGTAGAGCCTCTGGTGAAATGTCCTGATAATTCATCCTGAAGTACAAAACACTCCCGCACCACAGGTGAGACAACACGAGACGAATCCTCCTGGACATGAACCTAAATAGAGTTAGAAGTGCAAAGTCGAAGCTGTCGAAGCTTACGAGTAACGTCTCCATTAAAGCTGAAAAGATAATGGGTAGATGGACACTCCCCGTTTCCTTATCTTGCAGTGCCGGAGAGAACGGAGGAGGAAAAGTGTGAGACTGACGGGTTAGAGACACGGTCAGTGACAAAAAGTGAATACGCCCCTCTGGCATACCTCTAGCTGGGGTTCACTAGACTTGATGGCATTGATTATCCCTTTAAGCAGATGCTTCCAGAGTATGCTGGGCTCCACCGCCTCCAGCAAGGTTGCTGCGGTCATAGTTATGTCGTATATCAGGGCCTCGGTAACCGGAAAACCGGAAGGGACAAACATCTCGCTCTGCGGAATAAGTCAGAAACCGTGACGTCCTAGAACGAACGGAACACTCACTTTGAGCATAGAGCTCAAAAGCTGCAGTGCATACTGTTGAAGAGACGCAGACTGAGCGTCACTCCTTTCATCGGGCCCCAATAACCACGTACACAAGTGTCTGTTCAGCGACAGGTCGCACCTCAAGACGACACTGATGGCTACTTTCATGAGTATCGCGACATCCATCTTCGGGCCGAGCACGTTTAATGGCTGCGCTATCAGCACGCATGGTCTGCAGTAACATGTCCAAAGCGCTTCTGCGGACCAGAAGGTTGTTCTTCTAACGCAGCCGCGAAGGCTCGATCATCAAGCCAATGTCGCGCCCGACGATCACGTTGATGTCTAGAACGAACGTATCAACAGAAAATTGCTGCGCTCATCGTTCACTCACCTTCATCAGCGTGCAGTCGGGGTAGACGTTGCGACAAGAAATTCAGCGCCGTGCCTCGAGCGGACGGCATCGTAATCATAGCAAGCCAAAGCTTCTGCATGAAGGATACGGGTGATACCGTCCCTGATAGTCGGTCCAAGAGACCGACCTATTCGTGATCCAGTCCTGCAGTACCAAATCATAAAGAGAGCTCATACCTTGTCAAAATAATTCGCCCGTCTCTTCCTCGAGACCAGGCAGTAGAGTTAGAATGAACGACTTCATTACCGGCCGCAGAGAGGTAGATAGTATTTTGAGCAGGGCAGGCTGGCGAACGTAGCTGAAATCGAGGGTGCATGGAGGAAGAAACTGGATCAAACCTTGACTGAGGTAGACGCGTACTCGAAGAATGGGAATAACCCAGAGCACCATAGCGAAAGGTCGCGTTTCAGGCCTTCAGTCTAACACGTCCTTGTCAGAATGTGGCGCTATTCGAACGTCAGATGACTCGCCCCGATAACCGAAAGGATGTGAATATATACATCGAGTGCTCGTTGATGCACGCCAGCGTGCAGTGCGGGTTTCAGGCACTGGGAAAGGCGTTTGGCTACGATGAGCTTATGGGGAATCTCCTTGAACTGTAGGTAGGATTGAAAGGTCTACGGCGACATGAGACATCGAAACCGACGACCCGCGTGCACACGCACCTTGAGAAGTTGCTTTAAGAATGCTATGCAATCCGCCCACTCGTGCACGTTGTCGAGAGCATTCAAGCACTTTTCGACATGCTGGGTCGGACGAGAACAGGTGTTGGGATGCTGACACTTGAACGTCATCATCTGAACGGCTCGCTTAATGTGCGAGGAGGACGCGGCTCACCGCGGTCGACGGCTTTGGATGAGGGGCGTGGAGACGGGGTGACGGTGGTGGGGTGAATTTGCTTGACGGGTTGAGACTTCGCACTCATATTGTGCCTCAACGGAGGCGGATTCTCGCAGGATTTCGTACTTCTGAGAGTGTCTTTTGGGTACAGACACGTGACACCCTGTCTGAGCGTCGACCCACCCCATTCCACCCTTCCTTCGCACCCAACATCGCCCTGTCCTGCGTCTGCAGCTTCTCCACGCCCAGCCATTTATCGTCTGCGCATTTCACCACCAGCGATCTCGTCTTGGGTGAATAATAGTAGGCCGTGCCTGGGGGACCATCAGCCTAAGGTCCCTGTTCCGACTCGGCTGGCACCACTCGCAGACCTGCGATCACCACACTTCGTCCGTCTGGGAGAGCTCATGCCACCGTAAGACTCCGCTGGTGCCCGATGGCAGGTTCCAGTTGGGTGATACCACCAGCCCTTTGAGATGCAAATTGAATAGCCGAGTCTTTGGCAGTGATGAGGAGGCCTGAGTAGTCGATCCCACCTGAGCCCTACACTGAGCCTAGCATCGATTGAATATAATAGCGTGAAAACCGTAGAAAAGACCTCACTCTTCCCGTGAACATGTCACGTAGGACTTTGACCAGAAGCTTTCCATGTCCTGCATCAGGGCGAAATTGGCATCTTCGGGTACCTGTTGTCAAGTTATACACTGTCGCCTTTTTGCCTTGTCGTTAGGACCATGAAAGGCTCACCGTCCGTTCGATAGCCCGTATACGAACAGCATTCGCCAATTTGTCCGCTTTTCAAGTCACCTCGCCCATCTCGATGACACACTCCCGTTTCTCGTTCACCAACCATTAGGGCTCGCTGAATGGGGACCGAACCACGGTATGATGGAGGTAGACTTGGATGGACATTCAACCGTTGGGTACCGGGGAAAAGGTGCAGAACAGCTGCAGGGAAAATACTTCCGAAGGAAGCCGTAATGAGAAGATGTGAGTCGTTCCCGAAGCTTGGACTATCGGGATGCGGAGTAAATGGAGGTGGAGGCTATTGTAAAGATGAAAGAGCGGTATATACAATGTCTAGAAAATAACGCACGAGTCACTTTCTGAACGAGGTTTTCTCTTCTGGTATTGTATGCATCGGCACGCCCAGCGTTTCCCTGACTATTTTGAGAGGTGCTGCGATCGCAGGGGCTTGAGGGACAAGGCTGTCAGAGTAAAGAGTTGAACCCACATGTGTCTAATCGCGAACCTCTGCGATCAGCCGGGATTCAGCCCTTCCATCTGGGTCCGTGACTATGTGGAGACTGTTCCAAATATCTGTTGGTATGGAATGTCAGCCAAGTCCCTGACGTTGCAAGCACGAGGGCTCGCGCTCAGAAGATTGGTGAGTCTGCCGAACAAAGAATGGACTCCATGAACAAGTTGGAAACAAGTTCTGCGTGATACCTCTCCGGTTCTTGTGAAGGCTCACCTTTTGCATTGCAAACTTCTTTGAACACTGCGCACGAGAACAAGTCGCGACCAAAGAAGAGAATCTTAAATGGGTCTCTGACGGGTGGCCCGGATTTCACATCTTGAGAGGAATGAGAGAGCGGCTTCGCATTTAGCGTTCTCAGGCTGTTGACATGCCTCTACCGTGTTCTTTGTTTCGACCAAGAGGGATAAGTGTCAGCTGTGCAATGATTCGTAAACGTTCTGCAAAGCGGAGAATTAGAAAATAATCATCGGAACCGTGTTATGCAATTCGAGTACGGAAGAAAGCGCCAGTGTCTGAGTCAGAACAGATCACTGATTTAACAGTTCGGAGGCCAGGCTGATTCCCACCCTCTTAGAGAACTGTGTGTTCTTTGAACCTAGTAAAGCCTCCTTAAGTTCAAGTTGAATACTAGTTCTGCTCTCACGGAGCTCTGGCAAGTTTCAACCGTTTTTGTGCAATACTAATAACGTCGCGAAGGTGATGGCCCGGGGCCGCAGCCTGAGCAGGAATTCCGCACAACCCAACGGAGTGAACCCATAAGTAACAGGGTGCGACGCTGCGACGTAGGATGGTTCAAACTCGTAACTACATATTACTCTGGGCTGTAGAACCGCCCACCAGGATTGGCACGAGCCAACGGTCAAGTTGAACAAAATGACGATATCGGGTGAGAAGCGAGGGTCTTCCCGCTGCCCGTTCGGGCGGCGCCCAAGACGTCTTTACCCTTTAATGATACGGGTATGCTAGAGGCCTGTATGTCGGTCATGAGATGCCGCACGAAAAGAGACCAAAGAGAAAAAAGAAAAGATGCGAATGTTCCCGAGGGATGGCATGAATAATGATATGGTTCCCGTAGAATGGCGTAAAGGCAGGGAGCTGCATCCACCAGTTCACAGTTCTTCGTTGACGTGACGTTACCACCTGAAGAGAGTCAGAACGAGTTAGCTCTAGAGACCTCAAATGAAACTTACCGAAGCTGCATGCGTCTACACCGACCATCGGGATTCGGAAATTTAGAACGTCTTGGGTATTTATATGCATGTAGTTGCATTTGCTAAGTTCGTCGTCGAGCTAGACAGTGATAAGAAGTCGAGTGGTGTCACTCAGAAAATTCAGAGAAGACGTGATACACCAAATGGCCAGTCCATTGTCCAGCGGTCGAACGGCTAATCATGAATGGTCTCTTCCCAGGGAAAATGGACTGCAGGACAACATGTCTGGCCTTTTCATCCATCATCCCAAATAGAACACGTACTACGTCGAGCTCGATGTAGACCGTAATGGGTTC
>JBBPOJ010001800.1:0-11367 GCA_038091395.1 Leccinum rimulosum
TGTATTCGACCTATTCAGCTGTTGAGTCATGACTCGGAAACGAGATCATGTATGTACCTCTTTTGGAAACGTGAGGACTATGGGCAGAGCAGTTACAATATTCCCTTCAGTTTGAGTCTTCTAGATCTATTGTTAGACTGCTTACTATAATCATAGGCCACAAGGGCAACGCATGAAACTGCATGCCAGCAAGTTAGACTTCTACCAATAATTTGTGTAACGGAATATACTTGATGCTGCGTTGTGAAATAGTTGGAGTTGTATAGTCGACTGTATATCAGATGATGACATGTATGAATACCGCGGTCGACAACTTCTGAAATACAAGGGTGACAGTGAGAGACTCGATAAACCTGATCTTCATTTACTTACCACTTATATCGTGCTATCAAACCGAATTCCGCGCAGATGCGGCGATGAATAGAATTTTGATGCTCAGTGAAATTGGAACTTTGTACCACCGCTTTCGGTTTCCCACAGGAATCTGGCTGTGCATTTGAGTTCATCAGTGATGTGAAAAAGGTCTGGCATTTTCCCTCGTGCCCGCTTTACTTCCTCCTCGCCACTGACTCGGAGGCGCATTGTTGCACTAGTGGTTACTTGTGCTGCTCCGTGACGGTCGCCGGGGTTGCTGACTTGAAACAGACGAGTGGTCTGAAAACCGTTGGTCTTGGTCAGTAAATAAGAACGATTGAATGTACTAACGTCGCAAAGGGATGATGCAATCCGATCACGGCAGCCATCGAAGGCGATAAGTAAGTTATATATTGAGATAGAGATCGAATTGATATTACTTGCCTTCCGAGGGATTTCGTCACACGTGGTCATTCTGAAGATATGATCAGAAATCCATCAGCCTGAGGGGCATTGCAGGCCTCATCTTCGAGGATATGGATGCTGCGTAGTTGCGAATCGAAGTGTGTGTCCGGGACCGCACTACTACGGCGGGCAGAAAAAGTATATTACCTGCGGGATAACAAGCCATACTAGTACTAGCCAGATGAGGAGAAAGTTGGCTTAGGGTATGGCTGAGCCGTATCGACCATTGAATGGACCCTTTTTCTTCGGACACTTGATGAAAGCCGGAGAACTGCAGAAGTGAGGCAAAAACGGAAGCTTCCCACGCCAATGCTCTCTACATCCGCGTGGTGGTAAGTAAGTGCACTCTATCATGATACAAACCCGAAAAGCCCAATTGTGCCACTGCTTCACCGCTGAGCCGTGTGCTTTGAACATGACCACCTTCTCGCATTCCAGACGATCACTTCACCACTGTATATCCCACACACGATCTACTGTGACTGCCAGGTCAAAAATACAACTTGGCTTCCCCACCTCGCTATCCTCACTCGCCATTGTTGAATTTTCTTCTCTTCCCCCGCTCACGACATGCTCCACAGAACTGCGCGCACGTTTGTGAACGTGTTATAAGATCATGGCGCAGATGGCCACGCTCCGACTCTCCGATCGTCCATCGTCGACACGGAGGACGAAGACGACGAAGACGGTCCCGTACTACAACACATCGATTCACCCTCTCTCGTCACATCGTCGTTCGCCCTTCGTTCGTCCTCGCCAATGTCCTCTCATTCCCCTTCGCTCTGCCGTCTGCCTGTCCCGCCCTCACTCGCCGTCGCCCTCCCTCATTCTCGCACCACCTCAACGCGTCGAGGACGGCGTGTGGCGACTGCCTTGGGCCCAGTCGTCCGCTTCACCTCCCGCGCCGCATCCAAGACGGTGTGCGATGACTGCCGTATGCTCTCGGCACAACGAGAGTGTACGACGGTCGCCGTAGGTCGTTACCTCCCTCGTTTACTACCCTCGTCCTCGCCTTCCCTACAACACCCTACCTGTACGTCCATACGGACGTACGCATGTGGGCGCACGCACCACCTCGCTTGTTCACCGTCCGTCGTACTATATAACTCATTGTCAGCATCCACAGCTCGGTAGCTCTCATTGTATTGTACGCACGCAACACTTTCACGCGATGGTCGATGCCGCACGTGATACAGAAATCTGGGTTAAAGTACGGCCGAGTTAACTACTCATATCGCAACCCATACTACCTCGCAGAATTTATCCACGGCGGCACAACGCAAGTCGTGACAAGACGATCCGCCGACTCCAGTGGCAAGATACCTCAGGTCTCGGGTCCCATCTCGATCGAGAGAGGTCGTATGCCTAACCCTAGTCATCCATTCACCAACTTTGACGCGGACATCCCGTCAACCAGGCTGACATTGAGCAGAATCATGGCATGGCATAGGACTATTGACCGACGATGGCTGGAGGAGATCTTTCATTCTCCTTACATTGCGATCGTATCCGACATCGACATCCACTCGTGGAGTACCTGTGGACCAAATGGAATTGGAACTAGGGCCCGGGAGCGATTGATGACTATACGAGACTTAGAGTCTGTTGTATACTACCAAACGGGACTAGAATCTAGACGTTGTAAGTACCAACAGCGGTGCCCCGCATGATGACATCTGGCGACTTGCGATCGGCGACTCGACGGCGAGTCAACTTACTTATCCAACTTACTTATCAGTGCCATCCCGTGCCGACTCAGTCGACGTCCAAGTAACACTGCAGGAAATTTCGATAGATTGGTGTAGCGCTTAACTCAGAAAGTATTGTATGCGAACCCTGAACATGCGGACATTTTTTCTTCCCCGGGCCCCGTCGTCTTTGCTTTGCTCTTGGAAAATAACTTTCCCTTTTCCTGTTTTCTCCTGGTCTCGGCCCTATCCTTCCTCCCTCAGCGCCGCACGCCGCCCCCGCCCTCCCTCGCTCTTCCCCGCTTAGTCGTTCTGTGTGCCTGCGCCATGTTATCGCTAGCATATTTTCGTTTCTTGTCGTCTTCGTGGGCTGTGGAACCGTCAGTGTCCATCGACTCCTCGTCCGGTACTTTTTGCTTACCTTTGCGACTCTCGTTCGACTCAAGAGCGGCAGGATCGAGCTAAGAAAGTGGGGAAAAGGGAACGATAATCAACAAACAAACAAAATAGATGGACACAGGAAAACATCACCGGGTCGAGTCTGTGGTCGCACTGTCGCAGCTACCTCTTTCCCATTCCATGTATCGTGCTTAAGTTCACTGGCAGCAGAACTTCCATATTTCATTTGGTCTCTCAAGTACTCCACAACCGGCGGTCGCTCAGACATGAGCACCTCCTGCCGCTTGACCAGGTACTGCAGCGCTTCGAGAACCTCGGGGCAGTCTGCCAAGAACGGATACGTCTCCAGGGAGAGCTCGAAAGCCCGAATGCGAAGACACAATTCCGTCGTTGTTCGTGCAGAAGTCTTGGTAGGGAATGTCACTTCCAATTCAAGTAAATCGAGGCCGAGGTCGGCTAAGATCGCAATATAAGGAAGAGGCTTCAAGGAGCTCTCATCTGGGCCACCGATCGTCAGATCAGTCCTCTTGATGGTGCTCAGCGCATCGGACTGCTTGTCGGCGGGAGCCCGGTCAGATATCAGGATTTGGGACTATCGCGCCACTATGCACTAGATCGTTACAAAGAGCCTTAGCCTAGGGTGAAAATACACAGCGGCCGGGACTCGCCAAACTGCTTGATAATGAGTAACTTGAAGAATTTGTACTCGACTCCAAGTCGAGGATTGAGATTACATCAAGGATGGACATGAACAGCGACGAATGGTATTGACCAGGCATTACAGACTCGGATGGGCCACCTGATGTGGGATAAATACTAGAAATATGAGAGAAACGAGTCGAAACATCGCGATCGAGGGGGAACATAACTTCTCGGACCATCAAATCATAGGCTCCTCGGAGCCTCCTCCTCCACAACCAACTACTTAGAAATCACAAATCCGTCGCTAATCTCCCAATAGGATCGAGTTGGATTTCTTCGTCACCCTCCTCGCCCGTACCGTTCCTACCCCTTGCGAATGCGATCGCAGAAACAGAGGTATCGTGTCCAGCAATGTTCCTGACACGCGAAGAGATCCCAAACCCACTGTCGATCCCATCACCCCAACGGAGGGTGTCCTTGGCATACAACCCCCGAATGCTGAGCACGAACCGAGGCATGACGGGGAATGTGGTTGCGATCCAGAAGAGAAGACAGATGAGGTCCCAGATAGGGGGTAACGAGACACTACTTGCGTTCGCTATCGCGCTCGGGATATTTTGGAGTAAATTCCTGTGTTACGTAGAAAAACAAGTTTGTGTGGGCACACATTGACCGCGAAGTAGTAACAAAAATCAATGAACGACATACAATAAGACATAAAAGATGCCTTCCCTGACGATCAAGGACATATACCGATTGAGATGCCACTGCTTCGTCGCCTTGTACATCGCAGTTGTTTCCTGAATGGTCGGGATGAGAGCAAGAACCAGTAACAGGAAATCGAAGAGCGTCGGGTAGATGACCACATATTTGAGGTAAGGCCCCATTACAGTATACGCTTCAGTGCAAATCGAGTAATCGAGTACTTGGATGATTGAAACTGAAGGAAAGGCAACAAGGAGAAAGATATGTTCATAATATTTTTTTTTCCAAATAGATGGACCCATACCTGTGGTATCGGTATATGGATTGTCAAAGACAGCACCGATAACAACTTGAAGAATAACCTGGATTGTATAACCAAGCAATAGGATGCCGAGGATTGTCTTTGACCGATTCCACATAGCATACACACGCAGAACCATGAATACTGTCATTGAAGCCGAAATATAACATGAGGTGACAATGTGACTGAGACCAACAACTCACGATCAGAAGCGCAAGTGAACACCACAAATGCCCAATCACACGAATAGTTGAGTCCAATACCTATGAAAGTACTCAACAGTCTAAACACCATCCACGGTGATGATAAACCGCACTTACACCTACATGATGATGAACCAGAATGTATTATCTGTAGAATTAACACGTACGTCTACCACACCAATGCATTATTTTTGACAGTTGACCCTTTTGAATGGAAAAGCCGACCTCCAGTGGACCGGGCACAAATGTAGTCCCACCTTGAAATGACGACGATCAACGTAGCGACCTCGATTAAGTGTCTTGAACTCACTGAGTGAAGTAGCCCTTCATTGAACATGGTCAACTTTTTTCTCGAAGACACACGTTGCGGCAGTAATAGACTTACACCGCAGTATAGATACCAACATAACGGACCTGTCAGTGCCAGGATATTGTGCGTGAACGTCTACAGTTCCATGTCGGAAGAGTTGTACCCACTATAGCAAACAACGTGGAGAGCCATGTCCATGGCTTGCTCTGTTGTGCCATCAGCAATGATTATTTTACACCAGTTGTTTCCGAACCCAGATGTATTCGACCTATTCAGCTGTTGAGTCGTGAAACGAGATCGGAACAGAGCATGTATGTACCTCTTCGGGAAACGTGAGGACTATGGGCAGAGTAATTGCAATATTCCCTTCACTATGACTCTTTTAAATCGATTGTTAGACTGCTTACTATAATCATAGGCCATCAGGGCAACCTGTGCAACTACATGCCAATACGTCAGACTAGTAGACATCAATAATTTGTGTAACGGAATATACCTGATACTGCATTGTTTAATAGCTGGACTTGGATAGCCGATTGTATATCAGATGACGACATGTATCGATACGCTGGTCGACAACCTCTGAAAGACAAGGGAGGCAGCGAGAGACTCGACAAACCTGATCTTCATTTACTCGCCACTTATATCGTGCTATCGAACCGAATTCCGCGGAGATGAATTTCTGTGAGGAACTTAGTTGCTCACAGGCCGAAGATTGAAGATAGCAGTATAGCAAGAAGTGTGAAACCGAAACCACCACCGCTTTCAGTTCCCCACAGGAATTTAGCTGTGCATTGAATTCATCAGTTCGGATATAAAGAAGGTCTGGCGTTCTTCCTAGTGCCCGCTTTACTTCCTCCTTACCACTGAGGCGTACTGTTCCACTTGTGCTGCTCCGTCACGGTCACCGGGGTTGCTGACTTGAAACAGACGAGTGGTCTGAAAAATATTGGTCTCGGTCAGTAAATAGGAAAGACTGAATGTACTAACCGTCGCAAGGGGATCAATCAGATCACGGCAGCCATCGAAGGCGATAAGTATATATTAAGATAGAGATCGAAATTGATATTACTTGCCTTCCAGGGGATTTCGTCACAGGTGGTCATTCTGAAGATGATCAGAAATCCATCAGGGGCATTGCGGGCGTCATCTTCGAGGATATGGATACTGCGTAGTTGCGAATCGAAGTGTGTCCAGGACCGCACTACGGCGGGCAGAAAAAGTATATTACCCATGGGATAACAAACCATCCAGATGAGGAGAAAGTTGGCTTAGGGTTATGGCTGAGCCGTATCGACCAAATGGACCCTTTTTCTTCGGACACTTTGATGAGAGCCGGAGAACTGCGGAAGTGACTCAGCAAAAACGGAAGCTTCCCACGGCAATGCTCTTTACATCAGCTCGAAGCCTTGTTCACAGGGGCGCCAGATGGAACGATGACCCAACAGCTTCTCCCACATGCTGGAATGCAACTCTGGACGACGCTCGTGAAGCCTCATCTACATCACCAGACATTCACACGTTCGATACTGATCATAAATAGAAAATGTATGCGAAGAGACGCATCAAAGACATAAGTACGAGGCAACCATGGACTAGGCACCGATATGTACATACAGAATGCGCTGATCAAGCGGAACAATACCAGCCAATGAGTTCATCGTCCTCTGCAGCGCCAACGCCGCTCGAGTGTGATCCAGCCGACCACATCCATCCAACATATTCGCGTAAAACTTGCTCGTGATCTTGTTCGTATCTGCGTCGTCCACCGCCCACATCGTCCCAATCACGGATCGGAACCCTGAAAACTGCATCGCTGACGCCAAATGGATTACCTCGTCTGGACCCTCCTTGTATCCAACCGTGGTGTGGCACGCAGATAGGTAAGCAAACTCCGCATGCTCCAACTCGCATCCCATAATGCGTTCGATCGTGAATGGACCATCGTGGAGGGCGAATGCAGATTCAAACGGTCTTTCCTCGTTTGGGACACCACGACAAGCAAAGTGAACCCACTCGTTCTTCCTCAGCTCCTCCGAGACTCTAGATACACTCGATTCCGAACCTTCAAGGCGCGTGAGCGTAGCGAGACCTTGTATACACTCAGCAACGATTCCCAGTTCGCTACCAACAGAAAGGAGTTTACTCTGGCCATTGCCGGTCGCTTGACCAATGGCGAGAAAGTGATTATCATTTATCGAGGACTTCGTCAATAGGGGATTTCGCCTAGCACGAATAAGGGCGGTGAGGGTGGGAGTGTAAGAGGAGATGTACAAGTGAGAGAGATTCCGTTGGCCCTTCCGATATGGACCGGCGGCATGTAACGGTAATAGAGAGAACTCGGCAGTTGGGCACCACCAAATGCGTGAACGAAGTCGAACCGTTGTCTGCAGCAAGTCTACAATGGGGGACACGACCTCATTCCAGAGGTCACGCAAGAAGCGACCAAGATCATTTTTCACTTCCATTGTTTTGGCACGCAATGTCAGAGATCGCAGCTCCGACGACAGGTCCTGGACACGGGACTTGGTGATTTGCAATGGGACATGAACCGGATCTCTGTCAAAAAAGACAACAAGTGCATCGCACGTATACTGGCTAGCATTCACGATGACGACAGGTCCTCCACTGGCAGCGTGCTGGAGTTCTGAGAAAGAAGAGGAGAGGAGGAATTGAGCGAGACCGGGTAATTTACGAATGTTTGTGATTGCGGATTGCAGATGAACATTGAGACCACACAGCTTGTTGTGCTGATCTGGACCTTGTGAATGAATTGTATTGCGTATTTCTGATGAGAGTCGAGTAAACTCGTTCGCAAGGGACTGTCCTTCCTGGCCCGAGGCGATGACATCTTCAAGAGGGGAATGGAGACGAGCAATCTGGGTCCAGAATACACCGCGGCCTTGCTCGAGAAGCTCAACCGCTTTTTTAGCACGTTGATTACGGAGAAAAGCGGAAAAGGCGTCGATTGCTAGGGATGAAGCGAGGTCTTTGAAATTCTGGAGACGATTGGGTATAGGGATGGTAAAATTGCGAGATGCTGAACGAGTAGTCGAAGAGATGTTTCATATGCGAGAAGGACTGTGGGATGGTGGTAATTCTCAGCTTGCATGATCCATTGTTTGGTCGCAGTGAGATCAACTGGTGAGTGTGTTTGTGAGATATTTGACAACTCGGTGTAGAGACCGAATAGATCCTCTCTGTCCTTCAACTCGTTCGACTGGTTGAAACGAACATGGAGACAATGTGCAAATATATGTAATGACGTTGATCGATGGGGATGGACAGGTGGGCGAAGGTCGAGGGCTTGTCTGCCGAGGATGATGGCCTCATTGAGGTCCGTCATGTCTCCAAGCTGGTCGTAACGAGTGCAGAGATAGGATGCAACATTACCCAACGACGTTGATCGATGCGGGTGCCCTGACGGGCGAAGGTTGAGGGATTGTCTGCCAAGGATGATGGCCTCATTGAGGTCCGTCATATCTGCAAGCTGGTCGTAACGTGTGGAGAGATAGGATGCAACATTGCTCAACGACGTTGGACGATTTGGGTGCCCTGACGGGCGAAGGTCCAGGGCTTGTCTACCAAGGATGATGGCCTCATTGAGGTCCGTCATATCTCCGAGGCGCTCGTAACGATTGGAGAGATAGTTTGCGACGTTGTCCAACAACACTGATCGATGCGGGTGCCCTGACGGGCGAAGGTCGAGGGCTTGTCTGCCAAGGATGATGGCCTCATTGAGGTCCGACATGTCTCCGAGCTGCTTGTAACGAATGGAGAGAAAGGATGCAACATTGCTCAACGTCGTTGATCTTTCTGGGTGCCCTGACGGGCAAAGGTCTAGGGCTTGTCTCCCGAGGATGATGGCTTCATTGAGGTCCGTCATGTCTCCAAACTGGCTGTAACGAGTGCAGAGATAGGATGCAAGATTGTCCAACGACGTTGGTCGCTGCGGGTCCCCTGACGAGCGAAGGTCGAGGGCTTGTCTCCCGAGGATGATGGCCTCATTGAGGTCCGTCATGTCGCCAAGCTGGTAGTAGCGAGTGCAGAGATAATTTGCGACATTGGTCAACGACGTTGATCGATTTGGGTAACCTTCTGGGCAAAGCTTCAGTGCCTCTTTGCCGTACATAAGTGCTTCTTCGATGTCCTCTATCGCTCCTAGATGGATGTAACGACCCCAGAGATGTTCAGCAAGCTGAGCTAGTGAGCCCCATCGTTCGTCGTGACCGGGTGGGCAACGGTCTAGTGCTTGGCGACCCAGGACGATTGCCTCACTAATGTGGTCCGTCCCGTCCCCTTGCACAAACTTGGCAAACGTTGACTCCGCTCGTGAAAGTATCTCCTCGACTGAAATAGTCACCTCTCCAATGGAGTCCCTCTGGCCTCCTTTCTCATGCTTGGTGTGAGACTTTGCTCGAGAGGACCACTTTTTGGCTGACGGCGTGAATGTCATTTCACTGGGGCTCTTCTCGATAAAACACTGACATAAGCACCTTTCGATTTCATCTTGTTTTACTGAGGGTTGGGATGGTGAGGAGGGCACTGGACAGTGGAAAAAAAAATGTGAGAATGTTAGCGACTTCGCCGCAATGACCGTTATCCGTACTGCCAGAGGGTGTTCGCACAGCCCTAGGTGGCACCTGGCAAGCAAGGTCCTCGTAGCCCTGAAACATTCATCAGTTCAAAAAAGGGCCTTGGCTAAAACGACGACAATACAAAAGGTATCGACAGATCGAAATCGAGTCCACCCTCTATACGTACCCAGCAACCGCTAACGTGTGATCCCCATCTTCAAAAACGTCCCAACAACTTCCACCTCGTCATACCTCCCCGGATTCTCCGACGTCTTTTTCGAAAGAATATACATGACTGTGTTCCGGAAATGTTGCTGGATCATGTCTGAGTTCGATTCGTTGCGACGGGTGTTGGTACGAAGCGGAAGATGACAGATAGATGATGGCGTGGATCGAAGACGTGATGAACTGCACGAGCGAGACGATGAAATTTGGAGAAACCTGTGACAATGCATTGTCAGAAACTGCATCAATAGAGTGTAGAGTGAAGAGATACGCACAACAAGCGCCCCGCGATCAATGTAATTGATCGAGCGTGTCACGGCATATCTGAACAGTGACGATCTCCTCCGTCGCCGAATGTGCAATCCGCAACGACTTTTGCAAACATTCCAGCACTCCCTTTGCTGTCCTGCTGTGGGTACTGTCCATAACCCATCAGTCACGATCGATAACGCAGAGCGATACACCCTCCCCATCCTCTCCCTCTCCTTCCACCTCCACCGCGGCCTCCTGCCACCACAAATGACTTGCATCATGTACTGCCGTCGCCTGATGCGGCTTCTTCAACACCTTTGCATCCTGCAACGTCCCAATGATCAACGTGATCGCAGCCAACTGTACTCGGCTCTCCGAAATCAAGTCCTCATACACCGAAAACGCTTGGTTGTACATGTCGTACGCTAGGTCTTCGGACCCAGAGCCGTATTCGGAGGCGATTTGAGCGGCGAGGAAGAGACGGAGGGCGAGTGAGGGAGTGTCGATTGTATCGCGAGGATGGGGGTGCATTCCCGCACGAACTTGAGGATGGTGGTCGCTTTCGAGTCGGAGTGGTGACGCAAGGTGCGTTGACTGAACTGAAGTCGACTTGGGGGTTCTGAGACCTAGACAGCTTGGCCAGAGATCATCATCTTCCATCATATCAGCGAGAGCGATGCTTCCTTGGGGTGAGTAGTCCAGTACCTTGCGGAGTTACCGTTTGCTCAACTGTGGTGGTGGTGGCGGAGGCACGTAGTACGGAATCTTTGGACGCGTGCTACGAGGAGAGGGTGGTAGTGAGTTGTGACTCGTGAGTGGGCGTGAGTTGAGTGGGCGTGTGGGCGTGAGTTGAGAGTGGGCGGGCGAAGCGCAAACTTGGGCTCTCCAGCCCGGGACGGGAGCCCGAGTTGGCGGGGCGAGGGTGGGTGGGAACGTCGTTTCCTCTTTCAGTATTCACGCGAAACTTCCATCTGACAGGAAGCACCTCATGATCAAGTAAAAAACACGAAAGATTGAATATTTGACGATGCGCTTGATTCGAAAGGAAGTCGGGAAGCAATCCCGACTCATCTGGAAAACTCTGAGTCCATTCTCCATTTTCCATTGGAACATTGACGCGGACGTCTATAGCGGACCCGGCTGGACAAAATGAATAAAATGGATAAACTGCATAAAACATGATGATTTAGACAAGTAAAACGAATTTGGACAAGAAAGGAAAACACTTTAGATTTGGATTTGGACG
>JBBPOJ010001801.1:0-11362 GCA_038091395.1 Leccinum rimulosum
TAACTACTTGCCCAGATGTCATATCGACTCCAATACAAGCCGGAAACATCAAGAGGTATAACAGTCGAAGGTTGGGTTTTCTGTACCAGGGAACCTGATCTTGCTGCGCGAGTCGAGACACAGTGTCGTCGTTATCTTCCAGCAGAGCATAGTTCTGTCTATCCCTCGGCGAGTCCATGTTGATCCGAGTCCGAGTCCGAGTCCGTTGAGACAACCTTCAAGTTGTCCTTGAAGCGACTTCAAATGGAGATAGCCAAACGATATTGATAAACCGAAGCAACTCGAATGACAGGGTAAGTGAGAAACGCGATTGCCAATGCTGCGAACTGACCTGGTCAGTAGTACTTTGTCCCGCGTTTTTGGCATCCTTCTCACGATCACCAAAACGGAAGCGCGTCGGAGACCACATCTCACTTTGAACATGAACGTCGCCACGGCCACGTAAGTACTTGTTAGTATTTAGTACGTTAGACCTTCGTCTGGAATTCATGATGAAAGCCCAAGGCTGTCCAAAAAGGCATGTTTTGAGTTCTCGAAACCGATTAGATTTAGTACACACATGTACGTTCCCCAGTTTATGAAATACGTACAACTATCATGCGAACAAATTATTCCTATTCTTCTGCACAGCTCGGTGTGTTTTTATTATTATAAAGCATGCCTCTTACGATGGTAATAGTACAACTTTCTAAAGTATAAAAATGTAGACAAAATTCACCACAGCAGCTGTCCAAAATCGCCACGGCGTTGGGGCGAAAATACGGACACTCCGTGATGGAAAAGTCGTGAGCCCACAATCGTGGAAAAAAGACAGAGACTCAACATACCCTCCTCATCAAGCGACATTTAGGCAGCCTGACACAGCACTTGGGGTCAGTCTAATTGATACTACTTGTACGAGTTATTGACTTACTAGTACAGTAGTACTTATACTAGCGGGGAACCTGAGAGACGCAAATAAATAAATGGATATAGATCAACTCATACATATACAATGTACCGGGTCCGGGAATGATTCAAGCGAGGTCTGCAAACCCGACCTGGAAAGTGTTGTAATCGAACACACACGCTGTATACACCCTGCAGGAAAGGGGTCCCAATGGACCAACATGCTAGGTCATTAGTCAGAACGAATTCATCTAGCGCAAAAGGGAGTTCAGGAAGCGAAAGTAGTGGACTCGCGCATAGGCAAGCTCCGACTCTGGGCGACGACGAGGCCGAAACAAAAGAGAGAACCGTGTGAAATTGGACCAAGTCTGAAAACATTGGGAGGGATTTCAAACGTCTTGCCACCGAAGGTGAGTCCCAGTGTTGGGAAAGAGTCGCATGGTACTACAGACTGTCGATAAAAACAAGATACCGAACGTAATCGGAACTGACAGCAATAGTAACCAAAGCCTGCATATTCCAAGAGGATACCGCCCAGGCGTCCATACAATTCTGCAGCCCAGTCCCAATCTCCGAAGATGTAGTTTGCACCAGTGTCAAACATAGCAGGTACATTTTCGAGGATTTTATCACCATTAAGACGAACATCGTCCATGGACACCTGCCAGAATCCCTAGTGTACAAATACCAATGTCAGCAACATCCACTCCCACTGGCACCTACTTACAATTTTGACTCACAGGATTTGTCACGCGTGTATAAGTGATGGTCACCATTGTACAGCCGACTGTTTGCGCCACCGAGGTACATCTCGGCCCCAGTTTCAATGAGAAGGTCGGATTGATTAACTTCGCTTGTGTGACAAGCGATCTCAACAGCGGATAAGCACCAAATCTCGAGATGGATTGGAAGGTTAATCCGAATAAACCGTCCGCAAGGTATTCAACATTGTTCTGTGCCTGAGAAACAGTGTACGATGTTGCAGAACCGAAGGTCTGAGGGTTTGACTAGCTTGGCGTCAGAATTCAGTCATTGGTCAAGCTCATAAGCGATGTAAAACATACAGTGAATCCACCAATGGTTACATTATCAGTAAATAGATCACCTTTGACAATGGATCCACCTGAATATGTGAGCTGAAATGACTTCCCGTCGGACTTAGCAGATTTGGATGACTTGGGATCCCAGAGGCCATGATCTCCAGAAATCCTACTACATCCAGCCTTCCGAGAAATACGAATTGATGGGGTTGTCTCTCCATCACGCATTCTAGGAACCGGGGCGGTCTTGAGAGAGAAATAAATCATGAAAATAATACTTACCATGACATTGAGAGAATGTAAGACACGATATTCGATCGTACGCAGTTCGAACATCAACTTCGCGCTTGTTACAAGGCGTTAATTAGTAGATTCCACAACCCCAGTGAGCGAGCAAATTTGAGACCGTGTGACTTCATGTTACTTGGACATCTCGACAGCCATTTGCTTGACCATCGGGCGACGGCGATTGCAGCGGGTGCACATAGGCTTGAGACGACGCGGCGGCGACTGGCGACGAACTGCACGCCGAGATTGTGCCGAGAGCTTCCCAGATCCAAACTCCGAACTTCTCTAATTTTGGAGGCGCTCCATCGTTCTGCAACGGGCTGTAAACTCCAGATGGTGGTGCGTTGAGGGCTTTGGCAGCGAAGGAGGATGTGATACAGGTTGTCGATGGTGTCGTCACAGAGGGAGCAGGGTTTGGCAGTCGGGTATATGCGTCCAGAAATCACCGATTCGGAGCGCGAAGTTCATGCATCGGTGCCGGGCAACGCGTCAGTTCATTCGTTCGTCCGACTCAGTGCCCTTGGCTCTGCGATATACAAGGTATGTTCTAGCGATAATATTAAGAAGGTGTGGCTTCGTACGTAGAGGAGGCGTTGATCAAGGATCAACGTCATCTTCACTCTTCATTTCCTTGCCTTACTTTCAGCTACTAGGCTCCAAAAGTTTCTTTCAATGATAAGTACTGAGCAATTGACATTGCCGTCTTTGCCAGTTTCCTCCTCTGCCACTGCATTGTCCCGCGTTTGTGGTCGCCTCCCCTTCCCCTAAATAACGCCAGCCAGGCTTCAGACTACTATCTCCTTCAATCACACTAACCACTCAATGATACTTTGTTGGTACCTTTCCTCCAGGATGCCACGTGTGCGCTGACCTTTTCTTGAGGTCACTCGCAGATCCATTTCAATCGTACTGACCAAAGTCATGGGCATATTTTCTAGTTTCCTCTGATACTTCACGGAGAAGGAGACCTACAGGGGTCACTCCGAAGAGCGGCAAGATTACACCAAGATAAAAGCGAAAAGCTTCAAGGTGCATTTTCTACGTGATGTTGCCTTGACGACCTCAGCAAGGTAGCTTTGGTGTACTTGTTATCACCGCCCTTGTATGAAACAGTTATTCGTCAAACTGGCAGACTCCACAGAAGCAAAGCTGAAACAGTTTCTGCGACTCGGACGTGACCGGGGATTTTGTCGAACCCTGGCTCTTATCGACTGAGTTTGTCATCCCGACGAAATTTGAAGATCTGGTAGGTGTTTTATGCTTTCGGAGATGTGAATTCGATGCGGTTATGCTTTCTCGCGAGTCGGAAGGCTAATGGACTGCTGCTTTAATCCCCATATTCTTTGAAGTCCTCAAGGATTCAGGCCTGAATTATCAACGTTTCAACCACGACTTATCATGACTTCTCCCAATACTGCGATCGACTGGGCGACCAACGATGACAGTCTCGAGACGCTTGTAACGCACGTCGATAAGAAAAAAGGGGATATATCAGGTTTCGAGTCACTCCTCTCCCGTGGTGTGAGGTCGCTCGCTGTCCATGCCCTCCTCTTGGTCCTCGCTTCCGTCTTCTTTTCACTGTGGATTAACTCAATCGAAACCTCTTGCCCTCTTGATCCCCTTCTGACTTACTGTAAGCACAATTTTCGCAAAGGCAGTGGACCGTCTGACATATGATGTTGAAGCGCCAGTGAACGAGGCTGTCCGATACGTCGAGAAACAATTCGACGGCGCTGTAAATTCAACTTGTGTTTATCGTGGAGATCCGAGTCCTGAACTCGAGGCTGCTTGGGCGAGGATTAGCACAGGTGGTGAGGTCTCTCTTTTTGTGGATGTCGTGCATTGTTTTGACCAGGCCGACAAGTCAAAGCTACTCGGTTGACCCTAGAGCAGTTCTTGATGAGTGGGGGGAATGACACCACAGCCGCAATCAAATATCGACCTGAGGATGGTGGAGGGTACATGTCACAGGTGGATGGCTACCATCAGCTTCATTGCCTGGTAGGAAAAAGTAGCTTCTGATTTATGATCCTCTCTGACCTACATATATTAGGATATGTTGAGGAAGTACCTCAGACGTGACTATTACGCTCCTTTCGACCCGTCGTTCAACAGCAAGATCCGCCCTCATCTCGGTACGTATGCTTCTCTCTCTTGCACTGTGCATGCTATATTGACGACCAATACTGCTATGTGATGTAGGTCACTGCGTCGAAATCATTCGGCAGAAGTTCATGTGCACATCGGACCTCACGATGATCACCTATGACTGGGTCCCCGGTCTCGACAATCCGCAGGCAAGCTTGAACGCCGTCCATCAATGCGTGGACTATGAACGGATCCTCGATTGGTCGGAGAAGCACAATGCGCACGTGCCCAGTGGACATGTGGACAAGTTCGGGGATGCGACGGAGTTACCAGCATCTCATGTAACTCGTGACAGATTCGTTTGACTGTGTTGGGAGAGTGCGGAATTGGTCTCGGTATGATGGAAGTTGTATTATGATCGGAGGAAATTGTGGAGGCTTCGACACAGCCGAGTCTCTACGACGTCGCGCCCGAACTTATTGCAATTGTTCTATTCTTTCCTCAGAGTACATACATGGAACTGGGACCTTAAATTACCGTGGACCAAGATCTCATCTCATCCGAACTGTGCGGACTATTTGAATGTGAAAGACTGACCAATATTTAATTCTTAGCCTATTTCAACAGGTAATATTTATCATGAATCGTGTAACGATGATGCAGTACAGCTACACGCGGCAAGTCTATGACATCTACATGCTTAATGGCCACTAATATGACCAAAATAGGGGCGCGTATTTTGTTCTAGGGCAGTTGCGCCGTCTTCTTTCTTCTCCATTGGGAAGGTTGAGATTCAGAAAACGTTGACCGCTCTCCAAGCTGCCCAATCGAGTATCTTTTCAAAATTCTTGCACCGATGGACAGTGCCGGAATCTGGAAAGGGGACGTTGCTATCGCGTACCCAGTAATATGGAACCATGTTGATGTCTGGGTAACATGTCATGGCTTGGCGAAGGATCTCAACGCAAGTGTCTATTCCAAGCGACGTCCAGGCTCAGTACTGGATCACCATGAAAACAAGATAGGAATTTGTCTCACCAAGCTGATTCATTAGTGTGTCAGATTCGATTTGGAATGCTGGATCAAAGGATCGATAGTATTCTCTGTAAGTGGCTTTACGGAGCATGTCCTGTCGAAGATCATAAGGATGAAAGCTTAGACCGTGCGTGGATTGGTTGACAGACCAGGCAATGTAAATGATGAGTGACCTCCAACGATGCAAGGTAACCCCCGCCTTCTTCTTGCGGAATTGTCACCGTCATCGGAGAGACCACTATTCCCATCTTGTGCAATTGCTCTTTAGTCACCCGGACAGGTTTGACTGTCATGCGGTTACGGTCAGCTCACCCAACAACGGTGAGCGAAATTCTGCCCACCGCCGGTGCTAATGCGACGCCAAGCAGCATCGATATCGGAGCTAGGATTCGCGGACTCGTCGCCTCGCCACGGGGTTGTGAAGCGCAGAGCGGCCTGGTATTTGACACGCTCAATGTACTCGATGGCTTCGTTGGCTGGAGCTACAGACTCATGTCAGATTTTTTTCCACGAGTTTACGAAACAGATATACAAGCCTCACTCACAATATTTAGCGATATAAGTACACTTGCGCATATTGACGGTGATGATCCAGAGTGTGAAAAATAGAGCTAACAGGAGGAAAAGAGCGCCACGAGTGACCCACTCCCACCGAAAAATCGCGTTGAAAACTGCTTCATATTTGCCTTCAAGCTGAGGAGGAGAAAGTGAGGATAGAGGCTCGTCGGTGCCAGTGAGAGAATCGGCGTAGAAGCGCTCTCCCTCGTCGACCACGTACTGCCTGAGGGGAGTGTATGGAGGGTCCTTGCGAGCCATGGAAGCGTTCAACTGACCTTTACCGCGTGAAGTTGGGATAAAATTCGAATCTTCCCTCCTGCCTAATCAATGCAATTGTAGCCTCCCCGCGGAGATAAAACTTATCAACTGATACATGTTAAAGATAACAAACTTTTTTTGGCGTAGTTCAGACAGAGAAGTCCATCGTTTCATGGTGACAATCTGGGGAGGAAGAGACTTATGTCGAGAAATTAACCCGGGATCTTCGAAAACTTTACGGAGCCGGAACGGAACGGAACGCACGCGAGTAGTGCATTGCAGCGCCGATGCTTATGTAATAAGATAAATAATTACCGGAAAACCCCCTGGAAATTTAGCCGTTTCGAGCGCAACTGCGTGCGCCGGCAGCATTCTACATACGGTAGACATAATGAAAAGCTCAACTAAAGTGGTATAAAGTGGATGTAAAGTGTAAAGTAACAGTAAAGTGTAAAGTAACAGTAAAGTGTAAAGTCGCATGAACTACAGTGCACACCGTGACATGTGACACTTTTAGAATCTATTTGATTTGTGACAGACGCGTGAGTGGCTCAGACCTATACCTAGTGTCATTACATGGTCACAAGCCGAGTCGGGGACTTGGCGTGGCAGCGGGCGCCGTTACGATTAGCTGGAGCGGCGGGCCCGGAATTAATTGTCAGCAGCGCGCACAAGCGCACCCCAGGTGACACCGTCTAGCTTGAAGATTTTTTTTTTGTCTCCATGCGGACAGCGCCCTGTGACATCGATCTAGGCTGCTGCCTAGACCGGTACCCCCGGGCCTCCTGCCCGACCTTCCCTTGCGCCGAGTCTCTACCCTGGCGATGCTTTTCCGGTCGGGACACGACGTTGGTATTGGTGTCTTACTCGATAATTTTGTAAGAGTTTCCCGGGCTAGCGACGCCCGTTTCCGCCGATGCGTCCCCACTGGCATCCCCGTCTCGCCCCTCCCGCCCGCCTGGCGACCACGCACTCTCTCCACCGAGAGTGCACGTCATCACGCGTCGTCGCCCTCGCCCTCTTCCTCCGGAGAGGTGACGGTACGAACAAGCAAGAGACAGGAGCACTAACGAGTCGTTCCTAACCAGGTGAATGTCACCCATGCAAGAACACATTGTGACATTCATTCATTCATCTATACAAAGTACAGGTCATGCTAATACATCGAGACACTAGATAAAACAGCGCAAACGACAGAGAAGAGTACTGGGTGATGCCGAAAACTGCGCAAGAAACAAAGAAGAAAGAAATTGTACTGGCTACTATCCGGGAGCGTGCAAGACAAGCACACACACTCTAGTCACGTAGGCGTGATCCTCAGGAAGATATCAATATCTCCTTCCTTGAATGTTAGCTGGGCTTCACAATATCTCTCTCAGTGACACTGACCAATCGACGTTGCCGCTTGCGCCAGTTTCCTCATCCTCCGCCAATCTATCATCACGTTTATATCTCCTTCCTTGAATGTCAGCTGGGCTTCACAATATCTCTCTTGGTGACACTGACCAATCGACGTTGCCGCTTGCGCCTGTTTCCTCATCCTCCGCTAAATTGTCCCGTTTGTGCGGACCTTTCCTTAAGGTCAGCTCCTAAGGCTCCAAAGATCTATTCCAATGACACTGACCTAACTGGTAGACGTCTTTACCAAGTTGCTTGAATACTTCTCGGCGAACTTCGAGACCCATAGGAGTCGCTTGTGCCGTGCTTGCAATGAAGAGTGGCAACAGCACACTGAGATAGGACGCGAATGCTTTCAGATGCATGTTCTGTGTGGTGCTTCCTCGACTATGTCAACAAGAAGCCTTTATATCGTCAAGTTTTCACTCCAGTAGTCGCATTGGGTCCTCTCTTCTACATAAATGGGTTGTGGATTTGACCAGTTTGTATGATATCAGGTTCACGTTCACAATGTAAATGATTTTCTCCAAGATCTCAGATTGTGACCGGCGATTTGATCGGGATCTGCTTGTTCTTGCTTACAGGGTTCTTCTGGGGAGCTTCTCGTAGGTGTTTCATCCTTCCGAAGATAAGCACTTGATCGGTGTGCTCACGCATCCCTTTACTCGGGAAGTCCGAGTCGGATTTGCGCGCCGATGGAGTTATACCAAATTCTCCCGAGCGTTGGTTCAGGCTTGGGGCTTGAGTTTGGACGCTCAACATTTTTCGACCCACATCATGACTTATCCACCCAATATATCGTTCGAGCGGGCAACTGGCAATGATGGCAATCTCGAACTTGAAGCACTTCTAACAAACGTCGATAAGAAAGAAGAGGATCATCTATCAGGTCTTGAAGCACCCCTCTCACACGGTCTGAAATCTCTTGCTGTTCATGCCTTACTTCTCGTTGTCGCCTCCACTTTTTTCGCGTTGTGGATTACCACCATCAAAACAGCTTGTCCTCTTGATCCACTCCTGACTTACTGTAAGCACAATCTAGCAAAACAAGTCGACCACTGGCAACTGACACATTTTATTGAAGCACCTGTGAACGAAGCTGTCCGATACGTCGAGAAACAATTTGACGCCGCTGCGAATTCCACTTCCGTTTACCGTGGAGACCCGAGTCCTGAAATCGACGCTGCTTGGGTGAGGATTAGCACAGGCGGTGAGGTTGTGTTTTCTTGAACACAGGACGTAGTTTGACCAGGTCAACAAGTCAAAGATACCCGATTGAACCGCGAGCAATTTTTGATGAGTGGGGGGAATGATACCACCGCCGCAGTCAAATATCGACCCGAGGACGGTGGCGGGTACTTGTCTCAGGTCGATGGCTACCATCACCTTCATTGTCTAGTAGGAAAAATCTCGCCTTTGATCCTGCCGTGATCATGATATTCATTGAACTCGACTAGGATATGCTGAGGAAGAACCTCAGACGGGATTATTACGCTGCCGACCCGGACTTCACAACCAGCATGCTCGACATTCATCTCGGTCCGTCCTCCTCTCTCTCTTGCATAGTACATATTGACGCCTAATATTGCATATTCTGCCAGGTCACTGCGTCGAGATCGTTCGGCAGAAGCTCATGTGCACCTCTGACCTCACGATGGTCACCTACGACTGGGTTTCTGGTGTTGACGATTCGCAGCCAAACTTGAACGCTGTACATCAATGCGTGGACTTTGAACGGATCCTCGATTGGTCGGAGAAGCACAACGCGCAGGTGGCAAGGGCACATGTGGTCAGGTTCGGAGACGAGGAGGATTTGAAGGGGGAACCCATGTAACGCTGTGTTGTATATACTAGTCTGTTCAGTTTGTGCTAAGAGCTAGTTGGATTGCTGATGGATGTATCATGACCGGGTGACATCGTCGATCATACACGTCGAGCCGGACACTCTCATATTCTGGGTCCTCTGCTTAGTACATGGCACTTGTGATTATAAAGCTACCGTGGAACCGAACCTCACTTGATCTGTTGGTTGATTGTGTAACCGGCGCATGGTGACTCTCAAACAATGATGTCTACTTCTCAAGATATAAAGTACATATATGAATGTTCATCGAGGTTTGTCTAACGATGATACATACATACATGGGTACACGTTTCTCTCAGACTGTCGCACCGTCTTCCGTCCTCCCCGTCTCAGGGTCTGAGATGCGAGGATCGTTGACCGCTTTCAAAACAGCCCAATCAAGGATCTTGTCGAAATTCTTGCACCGATGGACAGTGTTGAAATCTGAAAAGGGATTCTCTCTACCGGGCATCCAATAATATGCCAACATGTTCACGTCGGGATGACACATCAAGGCCTCGCGAAGTAGCTCAATGCAAGTGTCTGGTTCAAGTGACCGACCAATCAAAATTGGTACTAATTTAGTACCACGGCGAGAGAAAGGTACTGATTCGTCTCACCAAGCTGGTTCATCAGTGTTTCATCTTCGATTTGGAACGCAGGGTCAAATGATTCATAATATTCTCTATATGTAGTTTTCCGGAGCATGTCCTGTCGATAGCTCCTCAGATCCGTGCAACAGTTAGGAAATCTCTTGTATAAATGACACACCAGGCAGTGGAGGTGGTGAGTGACCTCCAACGATGCGAGGTATCCCCCGCCTTCGTCTTGCGGAACTTCCACTGTCATCGGGGTGGCCACCATGCCCATCTTGTGTAATTGAACCTCAGTCACCCGGATGGGTTTGACTGTGCGATCATGGTGTTGGCCAGGTCACCCAACAACTCTGAGTGAAATTCTGCTCACCATCTGTGCTAATACGACTCCAAGCAACATCGATATCGGAACCAGGATTTTCGGACTCGTCGCCTCGCCATGGAGTTGTAAAATGCAGGGCCCCTTTGTACTTGAAGCGCTCAATGTATTCGATAGCTTCGTTGGCTGGAACTACGGCACCATGTCATGAGACCTTTCATGTGAAACAAATAGAAGCTCTACTTACAGTATTTGGTGACATAAGTGCGTGCATGTTGGCAGCAGTAATCCAGAGGATGAAGAATACTACCGAGAGGAGGAATAGAACACCGCGAATGACCCATTCCCAGCGAAAAATGGCGTTGACAACTGTCCCGTGCTTGCCTTCAAGCTGAGGAGCGAGTCGGGATGGAGGGTTAGTAGGAGAATCGGAATAGAAGTGATCCCCTTCGTCGACATCGCATTGCCAGTGGCTGAGGGCAGTGTACTTCGCGTCCTTGCCAGGAGCCATGGAAGGCTTTCGTCTCACATTCACAGCGTGAAGTCTGGAGAAAATTCAAGTATTTTCTCCTCCCTAGTTAATGTGATTGTGGATCTTGAGCGGAGATGTACCATGGAAAGCCGGACAACCGCGCTACTAGCAAAAAGTCTGCATGTGGTAGCACCGCTGTCCGGCTTCCCATAGATGTCGATGAAGCTTCTATTTGTCCGTTAGCACGCACCCGCGTGTTGCCCGCGTGGCGTTCCGTTCCGAGCTGTGCTAGGGGAGGCACGGCTTGACTCAGCTCTGCTCGGCACACCATTTCTAGTACTGCACATCATGTTTCCTTTGGATGGGCGGACATCAAAAGTCCAATGAGGGGGACGCGTAGCCAGGTGGGTGCCACGTCCCCCGGCTCTGTTGAGTCGCGGGTTCGAACCCCTGCCAAACCCACTCGGGGGTTTTAGTGGGTAGTGGCGTAAGCCGATTCCCACAGTACTACCGTGAGCCCTTGATGTCGAAGGCTCCTCACGCACAGTCTCCTTAAAGGGATTTCCTCCGGGCAGTGTC
>JBBPOJ010001802.1:0-11360 GCA_038091395.1 Leccinum rimulosum
AGACAATTGTTTCGCAGTATGCCACAGCCTTCGATACAGAATCAGCCTTGTGCATAATCCCTGAGTTGTCTGCAACATACCTCTGCTCCCTCGGGACTATCAGATGGGAGGCACGAAGTTTCCAGTGTGCTGTCGAGTACTCGAGGTTAGGTAAATACGGAAAACGGAGACACTATTGGTGGGTGTAATTTCTACCTGAAACACGTGCCATGTGTCAACCATTCGTGCTGGAGGGATGTTAGTAAATTACGCCCACTTTGATTCAGATCACGACTTACATTCCATAGTTCCTCGCTGGAACCATCGTCATTCAACCAATATTGCTGCATGAAGTCCAACGTAGAAGTAGCACCTTGATCTGTGAGTAGCTGAGCATGGGGTTAAGTCGATGGCTCTGCTGTGAAGTATGTTGAAAACTTTCACACCTGGGAAATATCATAGTTACGCGATGGATCACAATCCTCCTTGTATGTGCCATCGCAACTGTTGACAGAGGTAGCTAATTAGCATGAGAGTGCTTCTCTGGTAACGAACGCACTTATCATCCCACAGTCCTAACGACTGCATGAGATTTGAAACGCATTCTTTCCAATGACTACCGCTCACCGTGGATGGTCCAACTATCGGCAGGGCTCCCAGAGACACCAGTGTCCCAAAACTTCCGTTGTCAGTTACAACTTGGGGGCATAATTAAGAAGAGAATACCTGAGTTTGCAGTAACAGGCCCTGTGATGATAATCAGCAGAGGTGGACCAGGATGAGCAAAGAATCATACACTTGGATACTCGGTGCAGCATGTGTTGGACGGGGTAGTAGTAGTCTGACAAGAGGCTACACCGGAGGTGGAACAGCCAGAGCTGAGGGCCTGCGACAAGTGAAGAAGTTGAGCTAACAGGACGAAGGAGAAGATCATTCTGAACTGGATGCGTACAAGCTACCTCAAGACCCCGTACTTGTACCGCTGAGGATGGCATAGGTCGATATTATTATTATTAATGGCCCAAGGGTATCTTGTTCAAGTTCGGTTCCGCAGGTACTGATAATGGGAGCTTCTTGTGCATGTGGGTTCAAGTCAGCCGTCCATGTGCTACTGGGGCTTCTCTTCCCGCGGCGCACAAGCAAAGTGCCTCGGATGAGAGCGATCGAAATGGAGATTTCCTACTAAATTTGCAGGAAAGGAAACTTGAATTTCAAATAACCATTCCCACAACTGTCAACCCGGATGATACTGGCAGTTGTAAATGCTTGCCATTCAATCCGATCAGGACTACAACGGTCTATATGCGGCCTCTTCACTTCCAGTACCTGCACTACTTTGCATTGTCCACGTGTTCGCCCAATGCTGTGATTGAGGCGTGTGGTCGTTACTAGGGTTCTGAGGAGCACATGGAACCATGGCTCCAGATGGCAAGTTGAGTCCGAATACAGATGCAAATCGAGGATTAATGTGGGGCTGGATGAAAGGTTGTCGGTAATTTTGGATATGGTTTGCCTCGGGAGAGAACCATGCATTGCTAGAAGCCGGTTGAACATAGGGATAGGGTGTAGTCGCATCCGCGACTTGCGCATACCCTGTCGCACTTTCAGCCATTCGCGAGGTCGTAGGAAATGGCTGATGTGCATCTGGGTCCTGCGTTCGTTGAGATGCAGCAGGATTGTGACGGTATTCTCGCCGAGAGGTCCTCGGTTGGTAATTCCGATCTCCCCTTCCCCTTGTACCTCGTCTGGGAATACGCCCGCGAGATGCTTTAGGACCAACCTCTCCACTCTCTCGAATCGCCCCTCCAGATTTGGTGTCCATTTCCACAAACGGTACACAAACATCTGAAGTGGGAACGTCAGCATATGGATCGTCATATGGTACAGGTGATGGTCGCGACGGCCGTGTAGCATGATAGTCATCATCGTAAGGTCCGTGAGCATCGTATGGGTTGGTACCACAATAAGTGGTCTGAAACATATCGTCGGCATGGACGCGAGATGGGGCGGGGGTAGAGTGTCTAGAGGATGATACAGAGCGTCCACGCCTACAACAAAGTGTTAGGGAGAATCATGAACATTGTTATCACCCTCACCTTCTCTTGCGCTCTGCTCTGAAAGCTGCCTCCTTCTCGTCGTCTGAGAATTCAATCTCGTTATCTGCGGGTTCTTCGTCATGGATATTACTGGCATCGCTGCCACGTAAACTTTTGAGTTGGTCTACGAACACAAAATGACTTCGTTGTGGAACATGGAATACTTCACGGCACAACCAAATTTTGTCGGTATCCAGCGGATAATGTCGGTTAAACATGACCTGATAGAATGGTTGGGATGTTGGACCGAAAGTCTCATATATCTGGTACCGCAAGGAAGAGTTCGCATATAGTGGGGCAGAAAATGGGGCGACTTACATGTCCAAAAACCTTTCGATCATCAAATACAAGCAAGGACTCGGCATCGAGAGCACGTTCGGACAAGGACTTCACGTGATCCGCGGGGAGACCCTTCACAATCACAACGTTCCCGACAATGCTCATAATCTCCCCGACTCTCTCCAGTGCGTCAGATGGCTCAACTTCGGAAATGGTGGGAACCATGATGTTTGCTTCGACAATCTCGTTCTTGGTCTGGAGGTAACCAGGAGCTTCCATCACGCCTGATTCTTCATCCTCAATATCACCCGCATGTCTTTGCCGCTCGGGTGCTCCGTCAACAAGCTCCTCCTCCGAGTCAGGGGAGGAACTTGAGTCCGAGTCTGAATCCGAATGCGATTCGGAGTCTGACGGGGCTCTAGCGAGTGAAGTTAAGGAATATGCCATTAGATGAAATAATATGGGATGCTTACACAGATACTACGCTCTCTTCATCTCGAGGAGCGAGATCTGCTTCTACCTCGTCCTCACTTTCCACTTCACCGTCCGTGCTGGCGATGTCATCGTCGCTGGAATCTGGATGATTCTTTGCAACGGCAGTAGGCGGAGGATCTCCTATTAGATCTTGGATGAGGAGCAAATCTTGAGGAATGGTAGAAGGAACTTTGAAGTCAAAGTCCATTTCGGAGGAGTGTATGATAGTAACCGTAGTACATACTTAGAGCCAAGTCCCTGGAATATTTTTGCGTCACGTGAGCAATAATTTACACAGTGATCGAGTCCTTCTCGCTCAATTTTCGCCATTTCGTGTTCAAGACGCTATGCTGCTTCAGACTGCCAGACAAGAATGCAAGCGAACGTTACTGACGGGTCGCACTCCAAAACTTTCCTGGTATTCTACTGCCTCTAAACCCTCGTTACAGTTGGTTGCTCAGCTCCGAAAATTGACGGACGTGCCAATATCCAAGGCTCGAGAAGCACTGAGTGCAAGCGGAAATGACCTAGAGGCGGCGTTGGGCTGGTTGCAGCAGGATTTAGCCAATTCCGGCGCTCAAAAAGCGGCCAAGGTTGCCGGGCGCGAAGCTCGAGAAGGACTCGTCAGTATTTGCGTACTCTCTGCAGGCAGATCATCCTCAGCGCTAGCGAATGATGGCGGGATCCGGGGAGCCATGGTCGAGTTGAACTGCGAAACTGATTTTGTCGCAAGAAACGAACTGTTCAGCCAACTTGCTGCGGACATTGCACACACCACCGCCTTCCTTACAGAACACGCTGATTCACCGAATTTCATCCAACCTTACCCACTGCACATCCTTAATGAAGCCCCTCTCCTTTCGCAAGGAAATTCGAATCTTCGACCACCCTCTACCGTGTCCAACTCCATCCAGGAACTGATTGCAAAAGTCGGCGAGAAGATATCGCTAAAACGCGCTGCTGCTATAGTTCACAACCCTCTCCTACGCCATGCCGGAACCATAGGGTTACGGTTAGCTTCCTACTCGCATGGATCCTCCGGCTCTCATGGCCGTATCGGCTCACTTGCTGTCCTGGCACTAAAAACCCCCGACCTTGCGCGTCATCTAGCCTCAAAAGACTTTTCGCACGACATCGAACGACTCGGACGTGCCGTCGCTCGCCAGATCACTGGTTTTGAGACGTTGTCCATCCAATCCACAACAGATGAAACATCGTTGTACAATCAACCATTCATGGCTGCCGGTGGACAACTTAATGTTGGTGCTGCGTTGCGCGAATGGAGTCGTGAGCGTGGAATTTCGAAGGAAGGTGAAGGGGTCGAGGTTCTGGAATTCGCCAAGTGGACAGTGGGGGAAGATGTTTAGATTTTTAGGCTTTGTTGACCGCACTGCAATTACGCAGATAGCAATGAATAGTCGTCCAAGGCGCATGGTGTCAGTGACTCTATAGCTCAGTGGTAGAGCATACGATTGCAGATCGTGCGGTCCCGTGTTCGAACCACGGTGGGGTCTCATTTTTGCTTCTTGCTTTCTCGTTGATTCCATAGAGAGACCTTACGATTGCAAATCGTGTGATCCGTGTTCAAACCCATATGTCTATTTTTTTTCCTTCCGAATCTGCTGATTGTCGTCTTGCATGAATGTTGTCTTTTCGACCGGAGCTGTTTATGTAAAAGAAAATGTCTGACGTAAGTTGTCACTCGGCGCGCGTAATGCTGCGCACAGCAACTTGTAAGTATTCTTACAGCCATGAAGAAAGCGGTAGGTTCGGTCATACGCAATGGCAAGGCGCGCCTGCACCAACAAGTATCTCAAGCGTCCCTGCCGTCGTTGCAACTAACTACGCTTCCGAACAAGATTCGCGTTGCGACAGAGTCGACTCCCGGTCATTTTTCTTCGGTCGGGCTCTATATCGATGCTGGGTCGCGCTATGAACTGCCGTCGACATCAGGAGCCAGTCATTTCTTAGACAGAATGGCCTTCAAGGTCAACTTGTTCTTCCACAAGATTGTTTGCGTCTTACGCTAAAACAATATACAGTCGACACATTCTCGCTCTGAAGCCAATATGGCTGCGGCAATGGACCAACTCGGAGGTCAAATCATGTGCTCATCTTCCCGAGAATCCATCATGTACCAGTCTTCTCATTTCGACCAAGCAACTCCCATCTCTCTCTCTCTGATATCAGACACCGTCCTAAACCCTGCTTTTCTTTCGGAAGAACTGGAGATCCAGAAAGACGCTGCTCTCTACGAAATTCGAGAACTCAGCAACAAGCCGGAAATGATACTTCCCGAAGTACTTCATGGTGCAGCATACGGTGGAAAGGGCCTCGGAAACCCGTTGGTCTGCCCGGATGAACGCATCAGTCTGGTCACTGGTGATCTGCTCCGTCAGTGCACATCGGATTGGTACCGTCCGGAACGCATGGTAATCGCGGGTGCCGGAATGCAGCACGAGCAATTGGTCGAACTCGTTGACAAGTATTTCTCGTCACTCAAGCCCCTGCCGTCCCCTACGCCTCCCTCTGTACGGTCATCAACCGTTCAAACCGTACCTCCACTTCACCTGCCATCATCATCTCCGTCGATGTATAAGTCACTGACGCGCGCTGCATCGTCATACATGTACCCGACCTCATCAAAAGATGGACTCCCTCTATCCAATCCGCATTCACATTATGTCGGTGGTATCGAGCACATCCCAAGTAATTCGGTTGATTTCGATCACCTCTACCTCGCGTTCGAGGGTGTTGGCATTCATGACGACGATATTTACACGCTTGCGACGATGCAAGTACTTCTTGGTGGTGGGGGCAGTTTCTCAGCCGGTAAGGACTACATTCCCTGCGTGATCCGTCGCTCATCTTTCGTAGGTGGTCCTGGAAAGGGAATGTATTCCCGCTTATACACGCACATCCTCAACCATTTCCCTCAAATAGATCATTGCGCATCCTTCCACCACATTTATACGGATTCGTCACTCTTCGGATTGTGGGCTTCCTTTGTACCCAACATCCCCAAGCAGCGGGGTAACACTCCCGCCCAAATTTTCCCCCATCTTGTACACCAAATTAGTCTGTTGATATACCAGAGCGTGCCAGAGATAGAGCTTCAGCGCGCGAAAAATCAACTCCAATCCAGCTTGATGATGGCGCTGGAAAGTAGGGCAGTAGAAGTCGAGGATCTTGGCCGACAGGTAGGACAAAAACACTTGTGCATTTATGACTGGTTGACGGATTTTGTCGCAGATCCTTGTGCACGGACGCAAGATACCCGTGACAGACATGACAGCGGCTATTGACAAGGTCACTCCGGAGAGTGTCCAACGAGTCGCGACTCGCCTTTTTGGTCTTCATTCCGGTAACAAAGCGACTATAGTTACAATGGGCAGGGGAGAGCTTGGCGATTGGCAAGCAATACTTCGAAAATATGGGGTCACCGGAGCTTGAGTCCTTCGGACTCGCTGTTTTATGCTTGCTGTCAATGTATTACCTCTGGACACCTTACTATTAGACACGTTTCACGTTTGAAATATACTGATTTATCGTACATGCGAGAACCCATTGAATGGTCCTACGCGCCTCACAGATCTCAGGCTCGTTACTCGATGGTACTCGATAAAACATCGATATCAAAATTCAAGATAGTTGAGCTCGAGCGTATCTGCGTATTTCAAGCACGTACTGAAACAGTACCGAGTCCAAAGGAAGGTATACTAATAAAAGAGTGAAGGGAAATGTGCGTTCGAGGGGTATGTAGTAGGCAAAATTGTCCAAGTCAAGATTAGTTGCAGATCTTTGGGTATTGGTAGTCAGTGGGGTTTTGGGGTATCCATCCATACTGCAGTCCGGCTTGATAAGACCATTCATCAGCAACCTCCGTCTTCCATGTCCACTGCAGCCAGCCATCGGTAGCTTTCTCATACGAAATGACCTGTGCCTCCCAGATCTGTCGGAGGAACGTCTTATAGTCTGAGCTGAAGGTAGTTCCACTTCCAGTAAAGCCGTTACAACTTCCATTAGCCGCAGAGCCATCAAAGGAGCCATCAAAGCGTGAACCAACACCACGTCCGTTCAGGTACTTGGCACAGTCGGTCATTGCAGGTGTCCATTCCCCCACCATAAGCCAGAGATCGAAACCTGAGAGAGTTGACTGGGCTTGACAAGCCGCAGAGATGTGTTGCTGATTAGACATTGCATTTTCCTGATAGATTCCTGATTAATAACGCGAGCAAGGCCAGCTTAGGCATACTTACAGCAACGCTGAACACTTGATAAATGTGGGTATCCATAGCCACTCCTTCGTAGTCTGACCCGGTCTCGAATCCGGCCCAATAACTGAGAGGCTGGAATGCGTCATGGATAAGCTGAACGGTCTGGCTTGGGCTTGTGCCGGGTGGGTTTCTGTAAAAGTCAAGTAAACTTTGGGCTCGCGTGGCATATGAATCAAAATATCGGGTTCACCTGATGCTCGTGTAGGTATCGTGCCAATATTCTTTCACCGCAGTCAGAACGGCAGAGCCATCGAATCCGGCTGGCCTAGAGTAAAATCATAAAATAACACGCCGCTATCTGGTGCGTGGTAACTTACTCGTTTAGGGGTGCGATGATAGGCACAACGCTCGGCTGACCAGCAAACATGGAAGCAATCGTTTGGATAACTTCGTTAGTCCGCTGGATGTTGGTTTGATTCGAGTGCCAGGTAGGAAACGAAATTCTGTGTCCCGAGTTATCGAACCTACGGAAGACATAATGAGTTACCGACCACACAACATGGACTACGCGATGCACAAACCCATTCTGGCTCCCCGGCGCGCCGTGGAGATCAATGATGAGCTTCAATCCGTGATTTTTGGCCCACTGTGCCGCCTTCTGGAGGTAGGGTAATTGCCCTCTAATGTATGGTTCCCCAGGACCAACTTCGAATGCCCAATAGCCAATTGGAAGCCGCACATGATTCAACCTGTGGGAAAGTCGTCAAGTCACTTACTAGGAGATTTGGAGAAGAATTCTGTACCCTGCAGCAGCGATGGCGGCAAAATCACTTTCGGTAATCCACGTATCCCAGTGGTTCTGAAGAACACTCAATGCTGTATTGTGATCATAGTATTGACCAAACGTCCACTCGTCGACTATGCGGCTGTCTCCGGTGTTGTCAAAGATACTCGGCTTGATCCATGGCTATGCAACAGATACATCACTGGAGAGAACAACATTTGAAGGACTGCATACAAACCTCCAGGACAAGCCACCCACCGAGGTTAACACCTCGGACTTTCTGGGATCCATAAGGAAAGCCAGGCTGGAAGGAGAAGACATTCCCTGCGAGGGACATCCCCACAAGCGTTGCGGCAAGGAGTCTCTGCATTGAATGAAAGTGGGAGAGAGAATGGATGAACAACCTAAGGAAGAAACTTGGCGAAGAAATTTGACTTACGTGCATTTATAAACACGGCGTCGGCTGCCGCATCGATTGATTCACCCGAAGAAGTTGTGAGCGGAACTAGCAGCTAACTTGAAATGCGCGAACGATCGAGATCCGGGCTCGGTTCCTGTCTGAACCGAAGACTGACGACGTCGCAGGTGGCACCGTCATCCTACGTCCAGACTCCAGAGTGTTTCCTCCTCCTGTATATATATTTTCTCAGATAGTCGTGCAGCAGGCTGGACTCACAGCTGATCCAGGGTGGCATGATTCGCAGTCTCGACTCTATTAATGTGAGTTCAAGCGCACTTGCAGCGGGGGTAATCGCGAAGCAAGCAAGTACGGCAATGAAATATTGTCGTTTTTGTGTACATAATTGTGTACTTACCACGCGGCTTCGTGTTCAAATCGAAGAGGCGTGTTTCGCGTAAGGCCGCTCGGTTACTATTACTATTTTTATCTCGCCCGATTTGGTAAGTATGGCGCTTACATAAGTCCTGGATAATGGAAGTTCGGTTCACGCGACTCCACCTTAAGACCGTATCACTCCAAGAAACTTAACTGGGCGACTAGTTCAACGGTTGCTATCATTCTATCGAGACGAATTACACAAGGTACCTCACCAACCGGCGCAGAGCTTGATTCGCTGCACTCGTAGATTCAGATGCGGCCAGCAAGTACCGTCACCGAGGTTGGCGGATCTACACCTGGCAGGTGATATGTACATACGCGATGCCAGAAACTACATCTTGTTATTTGTCCCTCACGAGTCATATAATTTTATGGCCAGAGCATTTCTCAGATCTACTTGATCACTGGCAGAGGAAACCTCTGGATAGTCTTTCAAAACGACCTGGTGATTTGAATCAGAATGACGGTCACATCTGACCGTAGTATGCCTCGTGGATGTATAATATCCATCAGGCGCATCGAACGTGTTGCAATATTACATGTCGGTAGAGTTCCATCCGGGTGCTACCGGCGGACAAGAATGCACAGCTAAATACTCGTCACCTCTCTGTTTACCACAATCGTGTTCGTTCCCCTCGTTACACTTTCACCTCTCCGTATCCTTTACCACTTGCGAAATGGACGTCGAAAATATCCGCAGGAAATGCTTGGTTGCTGGCCAGGTCCATCTTCTTAACTTCTGGTCGAAACTTACAGATGAAGAGCGCACAACTTTCACCCGCCAGCTTGAGGGCATCGACGTAGAGCGAGTAAATAGGGTTTACGAAAGGGCCACTTCCTCTGAACGTGATGCTGCCGATCCTAATCGCGCCGCCGATCCTAATCGCGCCGCCGATCCTAATCGCGCCGCCGATCCTAATCGCGCCGCCGATCCCATCGAAGCCCTCCCCGTCGGCGCGAGCGAGTCTGCGTCCGCCAATCCTGCCAAGGCGGAGGAGTGGAGGCAGATCGGTCTCCAGGCCGTCGCTAATGGCCAGGTTGGCGTCCTTTTGATGGCTGGGGGTCAGGGCACAAGGCTCGGTAGCTCCGCTCCTAAAGGCTGTTACGACATCGGTCTTCCCTCTCACAAGTCCCTCTTCCAATACCAAGCTGAGCGTATCAAACGGCTCCAGACGATCGCAGAGGCTCAATTTGGAAAGAAAAAGGGTTCTGTTGTCATCCCTTGGTATGTGATGACTAGCGGTCCAACCCGCCGCGAGACGGAATCCTTCTTCGCCAAGAATAACCACTTTGGCCTCGATGCGAAAAATGTCATCGTTTTTGAGCAAGGTGATTCGTTTTGGCTGTATGCGTATCATCGAGTTGCTGATTTCGTCTACTTTGCAGGTACGTTGCCCTGCCTCACCATGGAGGGTAAAATCATGCTTGAAAACTCTTCTCGCGTCGCTGTTGCGCCCGATGGTAACGGTGGTCTCTACGCGGCTACTCGCTCTCCATTATCCCCATCCGACAAGTCTCGTAATGTCCTCTCTGACCTGACTGCCCGTGGCGTCCAATACGTTCATGCTTATTGCGTCGACAACTGTCTTGTCAAGGTTGCCGATCCCGTCTTCCTCGGCTATTGCATTGCTCGACAAGCCGATTGCGCTGCCAAGGTCGTACCAAAGACATCACCTACCGAATCAGTCGGCGTCGTTGCCCGCCGGGGAGAAAAGTTCAGCGTCGTGGAGTACTCAGAAATCAGCAAGGAGCAAGCTGAACTCCGGGATCCAAAGACGGGACAGCTCGTGTTCAATGCCGGCAACATCGCTAATCACTTTTACACCACCGCTTTCCTTCAGTCTGTCGAATCCTTTGAGGACCAGCTCGCTTATCACATTGCACGCAAAAAGATTCCGACGATCGATTTGAAGACGGGAGAAACCATCAAACCCAGCAAGCCAAACGGCATGAAGCTGGAGTTGTTTGTATTCGATGTGTTCCCGTTCACACAGAATTTCGCTGTTCTCGAGGTTGCTCGGAAGGAGGAATTCAGCCCCCTCAAAAATGCGCCTGGGACAGGGTCAGACGATGCAGAGACTAGCCGCCGTGATCTTTTGGATCAGCACAAACGATTCTTGGAGAGCGCTGGCGCTCGTTTGAAGGAAGATGTGGAGATCGAGCTTTCGCCACTCGTCACCTACGCAGGAGAAGGATTGGAGTCTGTCAAGGGCAAGACCTTCACCAGGTCTGGTTACGTCGCGAATGTCGAAGAGTTGGACGCTTTGTTGTAAAACATGTGATCCTTTGTCTCGTTTCCTCCCCTTTTCATAGTGGACCTTAGTTACCCTGGACTTTGCCTGGTGCGATCTGACATGATCGCGTCCCAATTCTCAATCCGCCTGTATTAATATTGTTGTATATTCGAACCAGCTCGAACTGGAGTCCTGGCATGTATTGCACGCGCCCGCGGGCGTACACTCAACTACCTACACCGTTACTGTCCAACGCCTTACCTCGCTTCTCGAGCTCTTCTCGAAGTGACGTAAATAGGCGCTGCGTGCGCTCGGCGTTCGGCTGCTCGCCCATTAACACGAAGACAAAGCCGGACGAAGACGTGCTCACCTCCTTACAACATGTGATGAGCTTGTCTATGAGCATCGTTTGGTTGTTCTGCGCATCCTCAAGTTCCTTTCGAAGACGCCGAGCCTGAA
>JBBPOJ010001803.1:0-11359 GCA_038091395.1 Leccinum rimulosum
CGTCATGCTGTGCTTGTAAGTGGACAGAGTAGGACACGGACCGCAGCAGACATCCTACATTTCATCACTGCTCCTCGACCATCTCCCGTTCCTCGTCCTCGTCATAGGTGGGTGATTTCTTGTGCAACATCCGCGCGTTATGCGAGCACGGGTCCGAGAGTCGAGAGAGACACCTGGCAGACTCGTCAGGCCGTGCTTGTAAGTAGACAGAGTAGGATACGGACCGTAGCACATGTCCTACGTTTCCCCACTGCTCCTCGGCCCTCTCGCGCTCCTCGTCACAGGTGGGTGATTTATTGTGCAGCTGCCGAGTTATGGGAGCACGGGTCCGAGAGTCGAGAGAGTCATCTGTCAAATTTGTTAGACGGTGCTTGCAAGACGACAGAGTAGCACACGGACCGTAGCACACGTCCCACGTTTCCTCAATGCTCCTCGACCCTCTCGCGTTCCTCGTACCTCGTCATAGGTGGGTCATTTATTGTGCAGCCGAGGTATGGGAGCACAAGTCCGAGAGTCGAGACTGACATCTGCCAGACTCGTCAGGCCGTGCTTGTAAGTAGACAGAATAGGATACGGACCGTAACACACGTCCTACGTTTCATCACCTTGATTGCGGCAAGAGCACAGTATCGGATAATTGAAATTACCCAGCCAAACCATTTTCATGCTCGAAACAACGTGTGAGGACTTTATACGTCGTGAAAGGGTGCGCCGCCGTCGAGCGTATTGCAACCGCGTTGTTGGTAAAAGAATGAAGAGGAGTTGTGGGCATGGAGCCAGGGGAAGGAGAACGTAGCGGGTTCCCGAGACCTGTTGTGAGGCGAAGACTGAGAACAGTAAAAATGTGGGTACGAGTGGTTATACCATGTCTGCATTGACAACTTGACCACGTCCGCTCTTGCCACGTTCGATGAGTGCATGCCTGGCTTCCAAGTCGTGCATAAATCGGCCTATCATTCAAGACCCCTTCTTTCCGTCCGTGTCGTGGAACACGATGGTCTATCGATGCGAGTGTTCAAAGCGCCGTGATGAAGAAACCCGCAGACGTAACCCGTGCCCACAGGCACGGGCGTTGTCCTGTTAGACGCTTGGCGATCGCCAATCCGGCTGGGTTTTTGGTATCGAGCGCGATGGAGCGTTTTCTTTCGCACAGGGTGTCATTGAGAGACGAAGATGGTCTATCGATGCGAATGATCGAAGCGCCGTGATGAGACCCGCAGACGTAACCGTGAGACAATCCCCGACTCCTACGGGTTTGTAATCCGTCCAAATGTCCAAGCAGAGCGATCCATGGGAACATTTAACTAAATAAAGACATTCTTTGTCATCTCTCACCCTTTATCGTCGCCGCTGCGCCGAACGAGGTACGTGTTCTACAATGTGAGCCTCGCTTTATCACCTAGCCAATCGAATTATTTACGTCCTAGTAACCTCCTACACAATATAGGTTCCGGCTATCGCCTATGGCGGTCTTGACGTTCCTCCAGAGAACCCGTCTCCTGAATCGGTCAAGCTCACCGAGTCGCACTCGTCGAGTTTGTCGCCGACCTCTTTTCAGAAGCCAATCTCCTCCCTAAGGACCCTGTTCCACGTGCGAAAGCCAAATTATTTATCGAGGTCGTCAGTTCCAAATATGCTCCTACACAAGGCAAGTTCATCATGCGCGGAGAAGAATACGAAGATCTTCTGGCAGCTATTGAAGCGATCCAGGATATCCTTCCTACTCCAGGAAGTCACGCTATAGGAGAGCAATATACCATCGCAGACATTGCCATTACGCCATTCCTTGGTCGCTTGATAGTTGCTTCTTCGAACGACTTGGGCAAGTTTCCGGCTGGACAGGGTGGTGAATTTCTGAAAGCGTTGAGCAATGAAAAGTATGCCAAATTTATCGTCTACACCGAGCGCCTCTTGGCTCGTCCGAGCTATCGCGCTACCTTCGATGAGGTACGTCGTTTTGTAAGGGAGATAAGTCAATTTTCCAGGTTAAATGATCCGATGCAGGAGCATATCAAAGCTTTTTATGCAAAGCGATACGTTCGACCCCAGTAGGTTTTGGAATCCCCGACGGTCGGAGGAATGTAGTTTCTGTGAAAGACAAACCTGTACATTTATGAGTGTTGATTATCGCGTGTTGTACTTGCCTCTCCGACGAAAACTGGGTTTGGACAAATAATATAACATGATGTGCGGAGACTGTACGAACATAGATCAAAGATCGATAGGACGCAGTGGCTAACCACGAGATCAACCTTGAACGGGGACACTGCCCTCGGTAAACACCTGCCTTAAGGTGCTTGATTTCGAAAGTGATGTTAATGTCATCCATATAATACCATGTGATACCAAGTCGTTCCCATTGTGCAGCGAGAAACCGACTGCTGAATATTCGACGGGCACTTCATCCTCATGACCACCAGGACACAAGTACGCGTGATCGACCGACTCGGCTTCTGGATCGCACTGTCCAAAGCGTGTCGGACAACCGGTAATCTCGGCACGAAGCTGTAGAGCAGTCACGGTAGGAATGTGAGTAGCAAGAGGTGCGGGAGGCAGATATAGTAATGATACTGATGAAAGAGCGGCGAGTTGCCGTGAACGCTGGCCATTCCTGACGAAAACATTTTACTTATATTGTTGCTGAATGCTTAGCGCTTAATCATGAACCCGAAATCTCCCGGGAGTCGGGGACTGGCGCAATAGACGAGATTATGCAGCCATCACGTGAACGGTCAGGTGTGGGAAATCATGGGGTATGTACGAATTTAGGAGCAAGCAAGTACATAACAAGTAACAAGCGACTCGTCACTCAGAGGAAAACCCCCGAAAGATGTCACGTGAGGTAGCAACGAGCCAGAGCAACAAATCTTATCTAGGCCGCTCTAAGAAAGTTCCTGCCAGTGATTTCACAGATGCCAGTACTAATACATACTAACGATACATACCCGGACAGTGGGCCATACATATGTAGCTAATCGTAGGTATGTACCAGCTAGTAAACATATGTCACATCGTGAATACTATATCCTGATTCTCATTGCGTGAGGGAGAGACGGAACAACCTGAAAACCATGATGGCGCATCGTGTCTCGGAGACCACCGATTGCCTCCTCTGCAACACAAACCTTCTTCTCAGCATGCCCGGCCTGAAAACGATACAGTTGTTCCAACATGTGGTGTTCTTGAACCCGACACAATGCAAGACGCCGTTCTGCCCTCATAACTTTCCTCCGGGCCATGGCCACCTGTAGGTGAATATCGGCCTCTTCTTGTGACCCAGGAATCTACATAATGCTCTCAGGTCTGAGCCAACTCAAACAGATATACACTCATAACGCACCTGTCCACTGAGAATATGCGATAGCTCGGAGGATTCACGTTGATTGCTTGCAGAAGACTCCCCGTCACTTTCAGTGGTGCTAGTAGACCAGTCTTCTGCAACAGAATAATCTGGGTCCCAAGGAATCGCCTTTGGTGACTTGAAAATACCCATAAGTACTTTCGTTGGTTATTCCCGTAGGGGACAGGCTTGCGTAATAATTCGTGGGAATGACCAGGTCACGACGTTCCCCAACTCCCACGTAAGTGGGGCAGGGTTTTCTCGCGTGAATTCGTCCAGAGTTCCTTGCAAACGGACCCGCAGGAAAAATTTACTACATTTGTAATATCCACACACAAACACACACACAAAAATGAACGCAAGATAATATTCTAAAGTACATCCTCACCTCGTTAACGTGTCTTTATCAATCTTTTATCTTCCAGGTGTAGGAACTCGCACCGATGGGAGTCTAATTTTCATTCGACCAAAGGTGGCCGTCGTTGTTTCTTAGCACCTTGAGCTTACACGGCATGTAAACGATCCCGACCACTCCTACTCATCGACTCTGTCAAGGAGCACACCAAACGTTTACACAATAAGGTGCACATTGCGTCACTTCTCTCGAACCGTGCTGGCTGACGCCGTCGTTTCCAGTTCACAATGACATGTCTCATACACGGGGGTCGACAAATCGATCAACTCCTGACCTACATGAAACGTGTTGAAGGCGTGCTCGGACAAGGTTGGGAATTGTATGCAGAGGGTCAAAAGCTGCAGTCCGAATCAACCGCGTTCCGCAACAAGCTCGACACCTGACCGGTCTTTGACGTATAGCTGTACGATATCAACCGACGAGACATGTCCGTCAATGAACGTCTGTTTAAGATCGGCTCCGTGGGACGGGTTCTGACTGTTAACGTTGATCCGCAGATGATCAGACTGTTCAGGGAGGTCTGGAACCTGCTGTGGTTGGACTTTCAAGTGTCACATATGATCACGAACATGGACAAGGACATCAAGTGCAGGTGTATCCGTACACCGTATCGTTGATGGAAACGATGCAGACGTATGGGCAGACGTTGGGTCTGGTAGAGCACAATCGGGAATCGAGTGGCTCGTCGCCGAGTATCGGAACGAGGCACAGAGGATAGTGGTCAAAGGTGTGGTTTGGTTTCTGCTTGCCTCCGTTCTGTTCCTAATTGGATTTCTTTTTAGGTATGAGCATCCGCTGGAAACCGTGAACCAATACGACGATTCGTTTCGGGTGCGGACGCGCACTTTTCATCACTAATGTGGCAGTTTCAACAACGTTAACACTGTATCTATGGTAGGTAGTCGCAGTGTCTTAACTACAGTAACTAGTTATGACTTTACATTGGCGTGTTATTACGAAAATTATTGTTCCGGAGAGTCGGGGACTTGGCGCAAACGATTTGTAATCAGGTTGTAGAGTGGCGAGCAATCTAATCGTACACAGCACCATTGAATATTTGGTCCATTGGACCTCCAACTCGCTTTATGATTCTATGCACTCCTACTAACCTCTTGACGCGCGATGATGAAGGACGATTACGACATAGATCTTGATGCAGAATCGAACTTTGTCGTTGCCGCAAAAAGAAAGTGCTGCCGATTGGCCGATCGCGTGCTAACCGGTAAGCAACTCAGTCCATCCAAGCAAAATTTTGAACTACAGTATTCACATTCACTTCTTTTCAGTGAAAGCGGCAATTTCCGGTAGAACGTCTGTTTTTTCGTTCTGCAAAGTTAAGCTCCGCCCGCAACGGAGCCTCCGAACGTATATTAATCATATCCCAACTTGGGAATTATGCGTCGTTGATCCGGGATCGTTGATCTAGTACCGCTGCGATTGGTACACGGCCTCCGAGTCAGTGATATCGCGTTCGCTGTGAACCAGCTATGCTCGTTCAATAGCAATCCCGATCTCATTCATTGGTCTGCTGCTAAGCGTGTGCTAAGGTATCTAAAGGGTGCCAAGGGCTTGGGATTGATTTATGTACGGAATAATACGAGCCTTACGATGTTGAACGTTGAATATTTCGGAACGTTCAGATTAATTCGAACATTTGATGGTAATCAGTGTGACCAGGACGTTTGAACGCGTGTCTTCGCAGTGACTCGAACATTCCGTAAACAAGGTAGATAAATGAAGTTTCAAGTTATGGTTTCGACTATTGGTCCAGGACCGCCCGGAGGCCCGCTTTGCTATGTGGATCCGTAATTTTGGCGTGAGAATGGTAAGCGACTGTGTCATTTCTTGTTCCCCTCTCGCGTCGTTCAACCCCCTTGAAGCGCCGACTCTGATGCCCCAAAAGACTCCTCGCTGTCCTGAGTGCGGAAAGGCCTTTAATGACGAAAGGCAGGTGCAGAGGCATCTTGACCAACCTCAATCCAGGTGTAACCGGGATGATGTTCAATTTGTGGATCCTCTGGAGTTGCTCCGGCTTGCTGAGCATGGGTCACGCTCGGCCCAGGTCTCCCATGACGACTCTGATGGCTCTGTGAAGTCAGTTTCCATGGAGTCGCTGTCAATCTCAGATGATGGTATCCCCGAAACCGCCAATAGTAGCCCAAAAGAATACTTCGAGGGGGCAGCCAAGGTATATGGTAACAACGGACGCACCTTCCTCAAGGCCTTCGACGAAGATCAGTTCGCGGATATTCGACAGTCTAACAACCTTTACTATCCATTCGCTGACCGTCCGGAGTGGGATTTGGCAGAGTTTCTGCTCACGTCGCCTCTGAGCATGGCCGATATCAATCGATTCTTCTCATTGACACTGGTGTGTTGCTCTCGATTTCAGTAATGACAGTGAACGGTACTGACGTGTACACTAGATTAAGTCGCTGGGCCTTTCATTCCAGACAGCCTCAAAGCTTCGCAGTCTTGCAGAGATCCTACCCAGAACACCGTCGTGGAAGTGTCGTCAAATAGATACCTCCCCGCACGCGACTAAAAAACACGTCAGGCTTTTCTATCGCGACACCGTGGAGTGCCTGGAAGTACTCTTAAGTAACCCAATCTTTGGCAATTCCATTGATTTCAGTCCTTATCGCGTCTTCACCACCGCACAGCGTCTCATCAGGGTCTACGGGGAATGGATGTCCGCGGATCATGCATGGGAAATGCAGGTATCTTACTTCGAGCCGCTGTTAGCATAAATTCTAAATTTCGTGTTGTTGCAAGGAAAAACTCCCGGAAGGGGCTTGCTTGCTTGGGGTCATCTTATCCTCGGACAAGACAAATGTAACCAACCAATCGGGAGGGAAAGTCTCTCACCCCCTTCTCATGTCTTTGGCAAACATTCACTCGGACGTGCGTCAAAAGGCCTCTTTGCACGCGTTTATGCCCATCGCGTTCCTCCCTGTCGCAAAGTTCATTCATGACAATAAACGAATGCAAGGTGTTCTATCCGATCGCTTGTATCACCAATCTTTAGATATAGTCGTAAAACCGTTGAAGATCGCTGCTCGTATTGGGGTCATGCTATCTGACCCCCTCGGAAACCAGCGTTATTGTTTCACGCCTTTGGCTACTTGTATCGTTGATTCCCCCGAGGCTTCTCTCATTGCATGCGTTCGAGGAAAAACGTCGCCGGTCACCCTTGCCAATTACACACAATTCGGTGACGCTTTCCGCCATCCACCTCGAACCAAGGTTTCAACACTCGATTCTATAGCATCCATCAGCATTGACCCTGCAGCCTTAACGGCATTTTTCGAGGCCTGTGCAGCATCCCGCCTCAATGGTGTTGACCTCCCATTTTGGCGTGACTGGCTTCTCTCTGAGCCAGCCCGATCCCTTCCCCCGGAAATCCTTCACCTTTTCCATCGTTCGTGGTATGACCATGACTGTAAATGGTGTACCAGAGCAGTTGGTGCCATGGAGATCGACTTTCGATTCTCTATCTTGCCGCATGTTACGGGATACCGACATTTCGGTTCGGGCATAACGACACTCAAGCAGGTTACCGGAAGAGCCCAGCGCGACCTTCAGCGATACATGATCGCTGCTATTGCCGGCGCTGCTCCCGTAGCATTCGTTCGAGCTGTCCGTGCTTTGCTAGAGTTCCGCTACTTATCTCAGGCACCGATTATTGACGAGAATGGATGTCGCAAGATCTCTGCTGCTCTTGCAGAGTTTCACGTTCACAAACAAGCTATTATCGACGCCGGGGCTCGCTGCGGTGAAAGCGGCAACATCTTGAACCATTGGCAAATCCCCAAGCTCGAAATGATGCAGAACGTGGCGGCGTCCATACCTATTGTCGGTCCTCCCGCTAACTGGAGTGCAGATCCCACTGAACGTGCACACATCGATTTCGTCAAGAATCCTGCTGCCTCCACAAATCACAACGACTTCGAGTCTCAAATTTGCCGTTACCTGGATCGACACGAGAAGTGCCGAGCATTCTCCATCGCATTATCCTTGCGGGAGAATCGATTGGGACCCGCTACATCTCTCCGATCACCCGATGAAATGGTGACTGAACCGGACGAGAACCCACTGGCATCTGGTTCCATGCTAGGGGACCCCGGTTCAACAACTTTGACCAACTATTTCAAGCGGTCCGGCGACCCTACACGCCGGCATTTTTTCCCTCCCCGTACGTTTACTGAAGGTCCCGTTGCCTTTCATCTCAATAATGCTCCCGTTGCAACTATGGATATCGATGAGGTTGCCAGACTTTACTCACTCCCACAGTTGCGTGCCGCTCTAGTCAAATATGTTTACCGAAGGCAAAGCGCCAGTCAACCTATCCGCAGTGGCAGGCAGTATCGCGCCGATAAACCATTACCATTCGAGAAGTTACAGATTTGGTGCAAGGTCCGCCTACAGCAAAAGGCATTTCACGATACTTCTCGGACCCTTCCGCCTCAAACACTGAACGCACACTACCCGACAATATCCTGGCCAAAAGGCCGGTATGATGCCGCCTTCGTAAACATTGACCCAGAAGAGGACACATGGCCTCAGAGCGGCCTTAGAGGTACGCAACTCCTATCTTTCTCAGTTAGATGACCATGTTCAATCTATTCCAGGCCACACGATCTGCGAGCTTCGACTTATTTTTCTACCGATACCCACTGGCACGTCAACAAATCGGCAGGCCCGGGATCTCCGTTGGAAACAGGAATTTCTTGTTTACGTTGCACGGTTCAAAGTCCAATCGAAGGATCCGGTGACACACATGCAAAATCTGAAGCGTGCTACTAGTTCATCTGGTAGTATAGTCTTCGACATTCTCCCACTCAGACAGCTCAGAGCATTAGCTCCCCTTGTCCCCAAGTTTGGCACTGTAGCTGACCCTCGTCTGACATCCAGAACATCGTCGATTTACTCTCACGATTTTTTTCTCAACTGCTTTTTTAGCAAGGAATTATATTATGCCCTAGATACAACGTAGGCATGTACTTACAGTATTGTGTTTCGCACTTGCTTGACTCGTTCCAAATTTAGAATGCTGTGGCTTACTTACATAAAAATCACCCATCTTTCCTTGATGCCACGAACATCAAGCATGTCGCCCCCAGCGGGTCACTTTCATCGATACAGTCCCAATTTCAACGAGGCATTCCGCACCCACCATCATCTGTCCGAAGGTATTGGTCCACCATATCACACAGGGAGTGGAGCCAGAAAGTCAAGCTTGTCTCCAGAGGCCCGGCCGTCACGGTCATCGATTATCGACAACAAGTCGTCCAACTTCAAGAACAGTCGTTCAGTGGGGCCCGCAATTGTGAGTGTCAAATTGGACAAGAAGACTGAGGTTAGCGAGCCTGCTTGCAGGCTCCTAACCCCGTGTAGCAAGGCCTTCGATCTGAATTATATCAAGATTGACAAAAGTATACCCTATGCCCATAGCATGTCCATCCACTGATGCCACCTTGCGACGTAATAAAGGCAGGTGCAACGCAATAATTGAGACAATCCGAAACAATCGTGAACCTGGGACGTGCAAGGTGAAGACCACCTGATTAACGACTTTTGGACACGCATTTTTAACTTGTAAAAGCGGTTTAAAGACGTAAACCCTCTCGAACACGTGTATATAGCGCAGAAATTGAGCAAACCATACGGCCGCTACAAGTTACAGTATTGTACAGCAAGGTGGGAGTTCGAGTTATTGCTTTCACAGTCAAGTGATACGAGGTCTTTTATAAGGATCACATTTTACCCAATTGAACGCGAGTTATACGCCTTCATGCCGAGCGACATACACGAAGCTGCTTTTTCTCACATCGTTTCCAAGTTGTCATCTACTCTTGATGGGTCTTTCGGCTCCGGTAACCGCTCACTGCAAATCAAGGTTCACACAAACACCAGCCTGCAAGGAAGTACGATCCATACGATCCCTGACGTCTTGTTGGACATGCGATATGGCACGACGCAGAGATTGTCAATACCCTCGGTGAAACGCTTTTTCGTCCTAGAGTGCACGTTCTCGCAGAGTAAAGCAGACGCGTTGCGGAGACTCACAAATCAGATCACGTGTTTCCCGGAGCTTATCGCAGTCGCAAAAATCGATATCAAGGAGAGTCCGATCTTTTCGGCTCCAGCTGAGTCCGCGATTGATGATGACCGTACACCGATACGGTCTTTGGACGAGTTCATGTCTCGCAGGAGAAGCATGAGGTTGGCTGTCCGCCGTCACGGATTCACGTGGATCACTATCGCTGCTGTCGAGATGCAGATGTGGGTTCGGACAGGGGACGAACCCATTGATGTCAAAAGAGAGAGCACGACCAAGCAAGTTTTTGTCAGAGGGGTATATTTTTGTGTTTCAATATCGAGTAGCACCGGCTGACGTGTGTCGACCAGACGATCTATCCACAGTTGGACGTCGCCCCGATCGAGGACGCTTTCGATATTATGGCCCACCGAATCAAAGATATCGGTTTGGAGCACATCGAGACACTCCGTCACGCTGCACGCGAAGGAAGTGTGGATTCGGATTCGGATGAATCTTTATCGGGTGGTTCTAGCTTGGATGACTTGGACCCGAAGTGGGACTCGGCCGAATTGGGCAGGTTCGCAGGAAGCCGTGTCTATAGTAAGTCTGATGATGCCGTGGTGGAGCATTTCGGCCCAACTCAACATCAAAACCCAGGCGATGAAGAAGTTGCCAGAATCAAGAAATGGGATCCTGCACCTAGGTTCGACTGGGATGAGGTCCTCACCGACCTCTCCTATGGTGCCTGGTCAACGGCATATGGACGGTACCTACAGTGGTGCCGTCTGAAGGCATCCAGCGCGTCATGAAAACATAGTTGCCAGTGTTCTGCGACTACGTACTGCCGGTGCCGCTCATCGAGTCATGGCACCGTGGGCCCGCCGGGCGATTTCGAAAGCTAGAACAATGCCGTCTGCGTGTTTTTCTTTGACTTTCTTGATTTTTTTTCATGCGACTACGTACTGCCGGTGTCATTGATCTCATAGCACCATCACGCCGTCACGGGGCACGGGCGGTGTCGAAAGCATGCCGTCTACGTTTTTGTTTGTTTGTTTTGTTTGGCTTGTTTTCTCTTTCCTGCTTGCTATGCGCTCGTGTTGTTGTATTTAGTGACAGTGTACTCAGCTTGCTAGTACCCTACTTATTGCCAAGAATGAACCTGAATGTTTGGTTCAGGAGCGCCGGTCAAGTAGTGCTTCGTCTAACGAATTTGACAGATGCTCTCTCTTGACTCTCGGACCCGTGCTCGCATAATCCAGCAACTGCACACTAAATCACCCACGCATGACGAGCAACGCGAGAGGGTCGAGGAGCAGTGATGAAACGTAGGATGTGTGCTACGGTCCGTATCTTACTCTGCTACTTACAAGGACGGCCTGACGAGTCTGCCAAATGTCTCTCTCGACTCTCGGACCCGTGCTCGCATAACCCGCGGATGTGGCACAATAAATTACCCACCTATGACGAGGAACGGGAGATACGGTCGAGGAGCATCGAGGGAACGTAGGACGTGTGCTACGGTCCGTGTCCTACTCTGTCCACTTACAAGCACGGCATGACA
>JBBPOJ010001804.1:0-11358 GCA_038091395.1 Leccinum rimulosum
GCTGACGAAGCGAAGGCGTCATTGTGAGTCAGAAGGACCGGAAAGACTTGGAAGGAAACGGAAGGAATAGGGACTGGAAATAGGAAGAAGTAGGACCGTCAGCGATGTGGAACGAGACGCGAAATCGCCCGAGGTCTATGATACATTGTGAATACTAAGTATAGGCGATAAGCATGGCAGAGGGAAAGGGAAAAGATATACATAGAGAGTCGAGGAGACAATCGTAACACTAGGCGTAATACCATCCAAATTGCCGCCCTTCTCCACAAAAGCCTTGAGCTCTTCGAGGGTGTACCTGAGGGCTAGTGCAGCTTTCACCTTCGGAACTTGGATTGCCCATTCCCTCCCTGGTTCCAATGCAAATATGAGATAGGCGATGAGATGCCACTTGTCGATGTGGACGCGAAGAGTAGATGTGGCCGTTTTCGCAGAATACATGAAAGTTCATCGGGAATAGGTCGCAGCGAAAGCCACCGGGTCCTTATCACGGAGTTCTCTGGGTTCCGTTAGATGGAGGGTTACAATGGAATACAGAGACTAAGAGACTCACCAACAGTGTTTGCACTCCACTGACGTTTGAAGAAATAGTCGACATCGTATGTCGAACTTGTCTTGGCTTGTGATCGATTGGTGGTTCAAGTTTGGAGTGGGTCAGGAAAATTTGATGGATGATGTTCAGCATCATTACTCCCGGGATTAGGAGCTGCTTGTCGACAGGGGATATGATCTGATTCCTCATCGTCTGACAACCTGACCTGGGACAGGTCGAAGTGTTCTTGGTCTGCTTTGAACTCTGTTAGGACCATGACGGCAAGGGTACTAACGGCAAAGCTTACCAGACGCTGGATTGGCAGCAGGTTGGCGTACACGATTCCTGGTTTGACCAGCTGGACAAGCTGGTTGGGTAGGCGGATTCGCGGGAGGATCAGGTTCTGTGGGCTTTGTTCTGCGGTGTCTAGGAGCCATGAATTTGAGTCGTTGGTGGTTGTGTTCCTTAATTGGGTTTTTTGAGCCACGAGCCGAGTGGCATGTCGTCCAAATCATATAGGGTTTAGGGTAGGTAATGCGACTGGCACCGAGCGGCATGTCGTTCAAATCATACGGGGTAATGGGCAGGAAGCGGGTGGTGATTTGAATTTGTTCCGTAAACATCAACGGCTCGGACCCTCAACTTGGGTCAGATTGATCTAATAGCACCACATAGTGCGGGCTAGTATACACCAATCTGGATGGGGACACGTTGAGCATGAGCAGGGAGTGGGAATGTGCGTTGGATGTCCGGTGGATGGTTGTCGGGTAGTGGGGGAACATGCAGAGGGTCATAGTGCAGACCAATCTGGATGGGGAGCGCGTTGAGTGAGGAGGGAGTGGGAATGTGCGTCGGATGTCTGGGGGATGGGTGTCAGGTGACCTGCGTCGGTCATGGCAAAAGAGTATGTGATTGTCACAGGTCACAGGATTGTGTGACACAACTCAACCTCGAGCGAAGTTCTGATATTCGAGTAGAGGGAACTAGTACAAACGGCTACTAAAATGAAACATTGTGATGTAAGATAGTCATGGTTGGTGCGGGGGAAATCATCACAGCTCGAGTTCTACCTGTATCACACCAATGGATCAGATTATCGCTAACTCGCACGCAATATGATCTCACTCTTCACACCTCAATGCTACTACTTTGTCCTGGACTTCTTGCTGGAAGTGCCAGGGCCATGACCATCACTTGGACATCTGTCCAGTACAGACTCATGATATGTATGATAATGCTTGAAGACGGTGGACCACAACCCACTCTCGACCGCTTTGATAACTAATGGCCACGGCAAGGGATTGGTGGGTGCACTCCATACACGTGCAGCAGCGAGGCGCTGCATATGGTCTTCGTTCCCACCATCCAGGTCAGTGGCCTTTCCGTTTTCATTTTAGAGTAAGCGATCAATTCAAAGCTACACGAGGACTGACTCACCGCAACATCTTCCATGACGGCAAGAATACGGTCTCGAACGACATGCTCTAGTTCCCTGTTGAGCATACCGTCAACAGCCTGGGTATCGATTTGAGGAAAAAGTGACTAAAATAGTATACTCTTGTAAATATATCGAGAGTAATGTTCAGACACGACTTACCCCGAATGCATAACACGAATCGCCCCGGTCAGATAGATCCAGGATCATACCCGGCTTCGCGATCCAGACCTCGATCTCAATGCCAGAGCAGGACACTTATCTGTGTCCATCAGTGATAACTGGACCCATCGGGCTCTCTCTCCGGTTTCCGGGTGACCATTGTTGATAGGATTGAATGGGGAGGCGAGATAGTGTTCAAAAGCTTGTTGACTTCATCGCGGGACTTGTGAATTCCGGACATTCAGTCACGTTGACTAATGTTAACGCGTGAACAGTTGAGAAATCGACGATGCATGGTTCAAATTTCTTAATGGCTTGCTTCCTGGTTTGAGTAAAAGTACATTCTACAATCCAGAGTGGTTCTATCTCCCTATCAAGTGCCGAGACATCAAGGCTAATTAGAATATCCGGAATACAGCGAATGCTTTTTCCATCGATCTCGCTATTGGCTCCGAGTTGAAGCTGAACGACCATAGGATCATGGCCAATGGTGTCGAATAGATGAGGGCATAGATAGAATAATCTTGTTGAGATCGGGGAAAGAAGCAAACCTGGACGACATGAAGAAATGAGTTGTTTGAGTGGGAAGGACATGTTGGCTGAAGCTGGAGCCGCAGCAACACTAAGCCCACGTGGTTACCCTCAAGGATATAGTCCTCGAACTGGTTGCGCCACTGTCCGGATGCACATAGTATGTGGACAACACCGAGACTCAACTTCGAAATTGGATTGCTTTCAAGAGCTTCCTGATAGGTTTCTCCATCGTCGTCCAGATCGTTTATTAGTGCAGAGAAGTGCGAGCCGGCGATCTCTATGAGTTCTTGATCAGTAAGAGCGTTGACGACGTGTCCAGAGCAGATGTTGAGTATGTGGGGCAGGCAGCATATATGTTGGTCCCGGTGGTCGAAGTCAATATCCCTTTTAGCTAGTAGTCCCTGTAAGACCTCGGTCATCTAATTGTCATTGTTGTCAGCGTTGTCCATAGTTATATATCCTACCTGGAGTCCAACATCAGTATCTCATCTGATGTGTGTGAAGTCCCAACTTATGTTTGATGCATCCTATCAGACCATATGTCCGTAGTAAGCGACACCTGTCCTTCTGCCTGCTGTCTCAGGATTAAACTTACATGTCAGATGGTGCATGATGTGAAAACTTACCGCTAGCTCGGCCTTCAAGGTGCCCATGTATGTCTTCCACGTTTTGATGATTAATTCATGGATCTTTGTTCGCTTCGGGATATCTGATTCTTGAAGGTCTTCCCGAAGCAATAGAAGCATGTCCTTGAATCTGTGTTGCTCGATCACATTCAAGCTCTGAGGTGTGATTCAGTCACGGAAATCCGACATGCCGGGGCATCACTGACCTGGTCATCCTCAACTATGAAAGTGACGACAGCCTCCTTAAATTTCTCCTTGGTGAACTTCAGCCGTGCTTGCGACAGGCGTATGACTTTGCCAGTGGCTTCTTCCTCAGGCTTCACCTTCACTTCTTCTTTGCCATGTTTTGTCCTATTTGGCTGGGAATTCTTGACGCACCAATGTTTGTGGCTCTCCCGATGGTGTTTGAGGTGTTCACGAATGATGCCAGTAGATGTATTTGCGCTGTATGTATAGCTAGTGAGCGTTGCGGTGGGGTGGTTTTGAGCTAGACGACTATAATGAGTCACGGCAGATATTAGAAACAGACCAATCAACTTACACGCATTTCTTATAGGTCCATGCTCCATCCTTGTATCGTTGGAAAAAATGCTTGAGATCGGCGACCGTTATCTTCTTTCCACCTTCTTCGAAATCGTTGTCTAGCTCTGATCCAGTGAAGAGACCACAATTGCAAGCATTATCACACTCCACACCGGGACCAGGACCTGTAGTCGTAGATGGAGGGTTGGATAGAGGTCATGCAGATTCTCGGACTTGGACTGGTCCTGGCTGCGGTGGGTTGGGACTGCTAGATGGTAATGGCGAACATTGTCGACAATGTGCCAGAGATTTCCCTCGCCTCTGATCTGATAAGGGCTGAAAGCGATAGGGAGTGGGATAACCACTAGATAGGGACTTAGGGATCACTCTGGAGTCCACTGTGAGTAACCGAGAATGATATTGAGTGAATAAACAATGAGCTACTGACCTGGAGTCCACTGTGAGTAACCAAGGGAAACAGAACAGAAGACTCCGAGGCTAATGTCTAGTGGCTGTAAATACTGGCAAACAACTGGCAGCCACAATCAGCCACAATCAGCCACAACTGTGGGAAAAGTAATCACAACTCGAAGAAAAGAAGTATAGAGGTGTGTAGAGCGAGCACAAGGGTCTAGAGACTTTTTTGGAAGGAAGCGCAGCTGTTATGATTGTCTCCCGAGTTTCTCCTATGTCTTTTCCATTTTTTCTTTTGCTTCGCTTTTCACCTTTACTTTGTATTCATCTTGTATCATAGATCTCGGGCAATTTTGCGTCTCGTTCCACATCGTTGATGATCCTATATGTCCCTATCTCCAGCTCCTATGTCTTCCTAACCTTGTTCCGAGTTTTCCCTATCTCTTCTGACTCATGATGACGCCATTGTCTCATCATCTATCTGTCATCATTTGTCATTTGTATGACTGATCCTCTGCAGCTTCTTATCACCCATACTGTGGATGACGCATCCCTTCCTCGTGATTCCATCATGTTCCATCTTGTTAGTATTTAAGAACCATTGTGTCACCTTGTAACCTTAAGCTAGAGCTACTTGGAATATACCTTGTTCTCTGCCAACCCTCGAGTCCCCTCGTCTCTCAGTCCCTTCAAGTCTCTGCCCCTCGGGTGTGTCCCTTAGTCTTAGTCTCAGTCTTCGAGTGACGTGACTCTTCGTGAGTTCCTCCTCGTAAGGATACTTAGTATTCGAGTCTCACCAGACGATATGTTTGCTCGGCTCGTCCTCAGTCCTAGCCTTCACATCCAAGTCTTCATCTGACCCTATCTGGGCCAGCTGTAACAGCAGCCGCTACAACAGGAGCAACATTGGTGAACTCATCCTGGACCTTTTTTTGTTCGTTGCTTGGGTGGCATCGAATTTGGGGTGTCAGTCAATTGCCTCGACTACGGCTGCCTCGGGGAATAAATAGACAAAGGGGTCACGTACTAATCATCTAACAGACATCATAAAGCACAAGGAGGGGGCCATCCATCGAGTCACTTTGCCGGGCCTGGCAGAAATAATTGATCAAGCAGTGAGTGCCATGGCCCATGGTTAGTAGTCGGTGAGTCATAGTGACTCGTAGGTAGGGCCTGGGGACTGGTAGGCGGAGGTGAGGCGTTGCCAACTTCGTGGAGTTCAACTCTTCGAGATTCAATTAGTGCCTTGGTTAAGCAGAACAGAATTCGTCATTACATAAATAATATGCAGCGATCATAGTACACGAGTTCCTCTACATTACAAGTCTAGCCAGAAAATGACAGAGGGCTTGGCAGGGATGTCAGGCTGCTTCCGAACATGTCACATACCGATTCTGACTTGGTTGGGGTCCCTACTTCAGCAGTGTGATCAGCCGAGACGAGATCGTTATCAGGTATCTGGACCGGGTGGACCCTGCTCCTTTTCCGACTTGTCTCCTCCTCCACAGTCTCCAACAGATGCTTCAACTTCGATAAAATCACCTTTCCAAACTCTCCTCCGAAACAATCAACACCGATAAGGTCAGAAGGCCAGTCCAAATCCAGGTGTGAGGAAAATAAACGGATGATGTGCTCGTGACTCTCCAATTTGCGCACAGAGTCCGAGAGTGAATGCTTCTTGATGAGCTGAACAACAGTAATCAATCAATCACTTCCGCCTTGCTTTACGAAACAACCCTACCTATCATTGCATCGTGCACGGCTTGCACAAGCTCCTTAGAGGAACTGAAGGCGGATAACGGTTCACCAACGAGGTCGAGAACAAGTTGGTAGTGGGTATGGGAAACAATCTTAACATCTTGATGACACACCCAAGGAGAGTCCAAATGCCTTGCCGTTTGTGCCAAGTTCTGCTCGACCCAGCTGTTCACGTCCCCGCAAGCAAGACAAACAGGAACATGCTTGACACATGAGGCTTTGAGTTTGAGATAAATGTCACCCTCAGGTTGCATATCCGGGATGCTGATACACCAGGAATATTTGAAGAACACGAGACAATCCCCTGTAGGATTGTATGCGGGAGAAGTGTGTGTCGCGCGAGAAGGGACAGAATACTCTCCATCGAGGGAAAGACGACTGTGATTTTGGATGGGTCGGACCCAAGAGGTTGTCCGTCGGCTAGCGGAACACTAGTCCGGAACATCGGCTCGGGCGTGTCCGGAGGGAGGTTTAACTTTGTCCTTGCCAGCCGATCTTCCTCTTCACTGTCAGGTGTGATAGTGGTATCGATACCACACAACTCCAGGGGGGCCTGCGAATAGGGTCTGAGGAATTCCATGAGCGATGGGTTATCGTTGTACATTATAGGCTCTGTAACGATGGCCCCTTCTGCCTAATAGGGGGTACAATTGGTCCGCCAAAAGGACTGGTTGCGACCTGTCTTTGTTGGTTTTTTCATTTTTCCCAAAATGAAAAGACCAAGACTGATTGTAACAAAAACCAGGAAAGACCAGACCAACCAGGTCCGGTCCTGGTCGGTCTGGTCCGGTCCCAGAACTGGTTTTTGGTCGGCCCTAGGACTGGACTTTAAAACACTATGCGTGAGGGTCCGAAGGTTTGAAAACTACTAGGAAGGGGTTGACACTTTTATACCACTTGAACTCGACGTGTAAGTCGAGCTTAGCAATATCACAGTGCACAATAGGGTTACTGTGCCTCTTGTTCGGTGGTTTTGAAAAGATGGAGATGTTGGGCTTGATCTCAAAACCGAACCCATTGGCCTTCTTGTCCCCTCGAGCATGACTGTCGACAATGTGTAACTTGGGGACTTGTTTTTGAATCTCGGCAAGCTGGGAAAGTAGCCCGAAGGGATTAGATAAATGAGACATTAAGGTTGCACGTTACTTGCAAATGGGGTGTACGCGTCCAGCTCTGATCAAACTTGGAGCATTTGATTGAAACAACCCTTTCGGAACTGGGTGGTGGTCGAGCGATATTGGGGTATGCGAGCAGTGGGCAGGAAGGTGCTCAGAAATTCATTAACAGGCATCGGACCCGTAACAAAACAGGTCATTTCCCTACCAAGGACATTGAGAGTGGAATGGCGAAAGCGGGTGAAAGTCAAAAATAACGCTTAAAGGGACGTCTGGTTTTTGATAGGGTGGACAACGAATTACCTATGTCGAATGGCGGTAAGGCACCTCTAAGCAGAGGCGGAGAGCAGTTAGGATCGGCAGTGCTGTCGTCGACATGTGGATTGCTCATGATTGATTGTGGGAAGCTACTAAAGGCAGTAGGTAGATTTCAGGTCAGAGATTGTGGCACAGTAGGAAGATACAAGTAAAGACTCACTGTTTGAGTCATTCAACACAGTTTGTCCCTGCACAATGTGCAGCCCGGGTTGACCGTCGACTTCAGTTGTTGAAGTGGCCAGATCAAGATTTACTTGATTCAAGCACTGTGTGCTTATGCTGAGATCAGAGCAGTTTCAAAGGGCACGATAAAGACTTATGTGTCGATTGTTGGCTGCCAACAGCCAACTTGCGTGAAAACTGAAAGGTTCAACGTTGAGTTGTTGACCAACTTCAAGTTGAAAGTTGAAATGCCGGCTCAAACACCGGCTGATCAACCGGCTTGAGCCGAAATTCAAGAGAGCAGCCATTGTGTTGAAACAATCATATTCATTTGATTACATGATTGTTTATGTCATCAGTCTAGAACTTACTTCTAGACTATTCTTTCATTTTCTATGATGACTCATTCAATATTACTCATACTTATCTCGCTATCAGCTTACTGATCATGACTCATATATCTTACAAATCATGACTCAGAATGACTCATTGCTTATATATCATGATAAGAGCTCTTTATGCTATTGGCTAGAACTCTTACATAATATCCTATTATATTCTACAATAGAAGTTCTCATAATGCATGATCTCATAATGCATAATTCTCGTTTTGCATGAAGTTTGGGCTGGGACGAGGTTGGGCGGGCTATAAAAGTCATAATTTTCGCATATTGCATAATGCATTAGGGTTTGGGGGTGATTATGCATTATTAGATTGTAGATCATCATGTCCGGGCCAGCTTATTAAGCAAATTTCCAGCCGGCATCAGTGCTTCTTTGCTTCTGTTCCCATGCCTGCCGCCCCGAAAGTCTCACAGCTTAAACGCAAGCCTCGCACCGAGCATGCTCCATACAAGACCCGCAAGCCCCAAGCACCCACAAACAAGGACATGCCAAAAAGCTCAGCCCAGCCTTTGCATCACAAAAGACAGAGCAACCTTACTGCCTGTGACTGGATGACCATCATTGAATATGTGACAGCACACCCTGATGCTCCTCAGGATGCAGTTGTTCAGTATTTCAAGACTTGCCCAGACGGTATCCTTATTTTTGATCAGTCGATACTTTTTCGCCAACTTCGAAACCAAGAGAAGCTTGAGGGGTTTGTAAATGCATATCCTAATGCATTATCCATGAAACAGCAATGCATTGTCACTCAACCTGATGTCGAATAGGCTGTATTTCTATAGCTCAGGCACATGGAAGAGGAATGAGAGAGTGTCGATGGTCCAATGCTTGTTGCTAAGAGGGCGAAGTTTGAGGAGAGCCTAGGTGTCCCGGAGGATGAGCGGTTGAAGGGTGACGGATGGATTCCAAAGTTTAAAAAGGCCTATGGTATCAAGGAATATTGTAGACACGGCGAGGCAGCATCTGTTGACTTAGCAGCAGTCAAAGCTGAACAAGCACGTCTCAAGATTGTCTTGGCCAAGTATGCACCACAAGACCATTTCAACGTTGATGAAACAAGTCTATTTGCTTTGTATGCCCTGTAGACATTTTCTGTACCGTGCACAATGTCTAATCACTCCTCTTAGTGCTCCACCTGATCGTGGTCTTGCGACACAGCAGATGAGTGGAAAGAAAAGGGACAAGTTCCAGATCACATTGGGACTTGCTTGTAATGCAGACGGCAGTGAGAAACTACCCATTTTTTTTATTGGGAAGTAGAAAAATCCTCGCTGCTTCAAGTCCCAACCTCCTGAGGCTCGTAATCTCTATTACCGTAACAATACCAAAGCCTGGATGACGAAGGATCTTTTCGAGGAGTGAGCCACATTTTATGTTTGAAATCTATGAATATTTTTCTTAATATTTTTATAGATGGGTCAAATCACTTGATGTCAAGATGGGTCTTACAAACAGGCATATCTGCCTTCTCGTCGACAATTTTTCTGGACAGCACATCAATTACGAGCCCAGAAAGGAGTTTTTTGAGCCAAATCTTACTTTGTATGTCCAGCCTGACAATGCCGGCATTATCCGAACTCTCAAAGCACTCTATCAGAAAAAATTCTGTTGCCAAGCAATCGAACTTGAAGAAGCAGGAGAGTGGGAAATCTAAAGATTAATTTGCTCGAGGCAATGATGCTGGTGTCGGAGGCTTGGCGAAACATTCAAGCATCTACAATTGTAAACTGTTGGAATCATACCAGAATCCAACCTGCCGATAAGCCCAACACTCGTATCCCCGAATCTACTACTGCTGGAAATAACCAGGCAGTCTCCATTTCTGCACCAATGGCAAATCCGAGAGCTTGGATGGTCTTGAAAAACTTTGCAACCACCAGCCGTGAGGTCTCACTCCCAATGGCAGAACAGCAGCTTTGCGACACATTCAAAAATCATTACACTGCGACGAACTGGGATCCTATTCTAAAAGTTGTTATGGATGCAGAAAATGACACATTAGAGGCACTTAAAGGACTCGATGCGTTCACAATCAAAATCTTCGGTTGTAGTCTGGAACAGCTCACTGTCTCACATGCCAGCCTTCCTGTGCGTCAGGAGGCTGCTGCGGCTGTCCCTCCCTCTCAAGATCTTTTGGAGGCTGTTGAGGTCCTTAAGGCCCGCAACCATATTATCGGGATGCCATTGACACTTGACGAAATGTTGAATCCGATCGAGGAGAACAAAGCGGGACATCCTTCCGAATATGAATTTGAAGGTGGAGACGAGGCCATTATTGCACAGGTGAAACACAAAGATGCTATCAAGTGGGGTGAGGTTATTGAGGTGGAATCCAATGAAGAAGAAGAAGAAGAAGAAACGAGCATTCGAGAGCTCATTGAGATGACAGCCAAGCTGGAGAGGGCTTGCATCACTCACGGTACAGCCAAAAACATGATTAGTGTCTCTCGAGGTTTGAGGCAATTTCGGGTCGAGTTGAGGAAGATCAAGAGGGCGAACTTGAAGCAGTCGAGCTTGCACAAGTGGTTTGGTGGTGGTAGCGCAAAGTAGCGGATGGGAACAAGGTGCGCCATTGGGTGTGGTTAGAGTCGTCACATGTCATACTTTGTCACACATATCTGGTATTGCATATGTCTAATAATGCATCAGGAAATGGGCTGCCCAATGTTATGTGTTATGAGAACTTCTACTGTACTTGCCAGATTGCACAGCATTTTTTTTTGACCAATCAGAATCCATTGTTCGTCGATGTTTTGCGAAACATTTGATCATATCTCATCCAGATTTGATCAGATTGATTAGATTGTCGGATCATTGGAATCAGAAAAACAGGGGCTACAACTTTTCTAGTGAAACCAAAAGGGAATAATGAGTTTCCTTTTTGGGAATAAATTTTCGCAGCTTTGGATTCTGCCCCTTTCTTTACAGGGGCTTCTGCCTCAACCATCTGTTCCTGGACCCTTTAGGGTTCCAGGTTTAACGGCCGATTCTAGGGAGACGCTCTTATACTATATATGGTAGTTGGCTGACTCATTTGTTGATTTTGTGGCATGAGACTTCTTTTCGCTGCGACTAGCACAGCACAGGCCACAATGCTGCGTGACACCACAGCGATGATCAATGATCCAACGACCACACGCCAGGCGCCGCATTGTCGCGTACCAAAACACAGCACGGCGTGCAGTACTGTACTAAATCAATCGATTCGTCTGTCACGCGTCACACCGGCCCCAGAATGACGAAATTTTTTCGTCGGTCATGCGTCACAGGCCCGACTGACGAATTGTTTCTGCGAGCGGAAATATAAATAGTTAAGTAATTAATTAATGAATTGATTGATAACTACAAGAAAGGAAATACGATATTTTAGCCGAG
>JBBPOJ010001805.1:0-11348 GCA_038091395.1 Leccinum rimulosum
ACAAGTCTCCCTCCTAAAAAGCGCCCTGCCGTCCTCTGTCGTCTGCGCGACCATCGACTCGTTTCAGGGTCGGGAGAGCGACGTGGTCGTGTTCTGCGCGGTGCGGTGCAACGCGACGCGCGAGATCGGGTTCGTGGACGACGCGCGGCGGCTGAACGTGATGTGGACGCGCGCGAGGCTCGGTTTGGTCGTCATTGGGGACCGAGCGACGATGACGGAGACGAATGCGCTCTGGAGGAGGGCCGTTGATGCGTGTACGGACGTTGCGGTTTCGGTCCCGGCGGCGGAAGGTTCGTAAGGCAGATCGGAGCGAGTTTTCCCGGTCGGGCCGATCACAGTGGGAATAGCCGCAGCTCGGTTGTTATTTGAGTTGCTATTAGTGACAAGCAAGCTCCCGAGCCCTGTGGAAGGTGCGCGTGTTTGCGCGCTGAGTGGCGACCAAGCCTCTTGAATGCATCTATCAGATGTGTTTGACCGCATGGGAGCTACAAGACGTTCCTAAAAAGGTTCCACGCAGCTGTCACTTCTTCCTTCGTAAACTGACACGCCGCAACCACAAACTGTGTGAAGGTTGAAGACAGTAGTATCAGTGCGGGAGGTTCATCGCGAGGATATGTGACCTCTCGTCTTTGAGAGTGAGGCAATATTCATGGATTGGAATAGTTGGGAAACGGAAGCAACATCCATTAAGTCAGCCACCATTAGTAGTTGCTTCAGTAGTGGGTTCATCATGAGTGCGGTACGAGCACGAGGATTGGCCGACGGCACATGGCAGCCGGAGTTTGCCGGAAAATCCAATTCCCAGGTGTCCTCCCGAAACTCCACCCCCCATTGACAAGTCTTGGACCAAGTTTCGCGGGATGCCAGGTTCATTGATTTGAGGCGCGTGTATCCACTTGTCGGAACCGCGACCGCATATCAAACGACTCCATGTGTAACGCACGTGGGGGTAACAGTTTGATCGATTCCCAAACCGTCTTACATCCGAACCCGCGGAATCAGACGGATCCGAGCTCGAGCGAGTTAACATTAAACAAACCCAGAAATAGAGAAACATCGTGACTATCATTGCGTGTACATTATGTACCGCTTTGAATGCATTTGCGAGGGATTCAAAGTGCATCCGCCATCCTTACAACTATTTACCATCTCCGAGAGACGCCAAGTCACCCATCGAACAGTCGCCTCTCGAACTCAGATTCGAAAACGAAAAGAAAAGAAAAATCGATAGCATACGAGTTTACGAGTTCAGATAAAAGAAGCGGTGGTCATAGAAACCCAAAAAAAAACGTCCACGAATCGCCACCACGAACCGTTCGTCGCGCAAATAATAATATTACAGGTATCTGGGTATACCAACGTGTGTGTGGTGTGTGTGAGAAGAGGGCGTGGAGTGGGGTGACCAGGGTAATTGGGTAGCGGGAGAGGAGGGAAAGTTTTGTAGTGTGAAAGGAAAAAGAAAGAGAAAAAAAGTGTTGTATGTGGTGTATATGTATGTACGTATCGTGCGGGTTGTGCGAGGAAAGAATAAAAGAAAAGCTGTGGAAAGAGAGAGAAGCGCACTGCGGTCGTGAACGAAGTCGGATATAGCGAAGATGAAACAACGCATGGCTTCTTTTAATAATACGCGCAAGGAACCGGAACGCGCAAGGCCGGGTATGCTACCCGGATCTCCCATCATGTCATACCTGATTGCTCTTCCGCTTCGCCTTGGCCCGGAGGGCGAAGTAAAGATGAAACAGGGTTGCGGGGGTAAAAGAAAGGGCAACGAAAAGAAACAATTGGTATAGCCTATACCGTCTGGGGACAGAAATAGCAAGGGTTCGTCGTGAAAAGAAGTAAAAGAGAAAAATATTTGGTAGACACTTTTCATCAGGTATGCGCAGCGCCCTGTATGTGTGCAAAAAAGCCGTGTCGTCAAAAAATAGGGTAACACCAGGTCGGAATCTCAGAAGAGAACTATAGCGTGGCGTGCACGGACGAGGCTGTGAGATGATGATATAGGTGTAGAAGTCTGTGGGCTAGCGCCTAAACATGATATGCAGCGAAGACGAATAGCATTAGATGAAGAATTGGGTACTGCGACACCACATGACACATTAGTGAATCAACCTGATTCAACAAACAAAGCAGACTCACTGCATCCGACTGCACGCGTGTACCTCCATCTCCTCCATCTTGTATGAATTTAATTCCTCCTTTATCCGTTGAGCCAGAGCCGGCGTCAGCCGACTCCAAGTGGCTGGTTCGCTCTTCCGATCGTACACCGTCGCCGAAAACGTATCATACACCGACAGACTGTCCGCAAACACTAGCTTCTTCGGTGTTGCCTGGCCAGAGGCAGAACGGTGCGAAAGCATTGCGGGGACCGTTGGGATCGTCGATAGCGCGGGCGCAGACGAATTGGGCAGCGAAAACAGCGGGCCGTGATGGGGCGAGGAACGTCCTGGGTCTGAGTCGGAGGAAGGGGACGAGTCAGACGAAGAAGCAAACGAGAGAGCAGGGAGGTTGGGTATGTTACCTCCTGCATTACCGGCATTAGTATTAGAATGAGATGACGAATGCGATGCGTGTCGGTGTAGACCGTCGATGTGATCCGGGTCTGGAGAGGGTATCCGTGCCAACGGTCCCAGCTCGGACGTCGAGCTGGGATGTGAGTTGTACGAGTTTGAACGTATACGACTGAAAGAAGGTATTCCCGCATGTTCCGTGATATATGCGTCTTGGCTGTAGGTATCAGCACCTTTGGGAACAACGCGTCCGCGCGATCGCATAAAATCAGAATCGACCAATCCGCCCCGCACCCGATCGGGCACGCACCTTTCAAGATCCCCCTGGACGGCGTTCTCGACCTGTCTATACTTTTTCGTATAGATTTCGCCCATTCGAGCACTTCCTCGTCATCAGCGGCAGACTGCGTCCCGACCGGAATCCGAATCGTCTCGTCTTCTTCTTCCGGCCACGGCTCCTCGTCGTCCCACCCTTCCGAGATACTGCTGTGGCCGGGCACTGTGCCGTAACCCGTCCCATGACCGTCTTCGCTCTCCGAATCGGAATCGTCCTCCACGAGTACCCGCGTTCCGTCCTCCGTAATCCGCCGAGCAGGACCAGGCGAATCCGCCCTCGTCGTTGACGTATTCCTTTCCCACGTCGTCGGCATAGGTACGCCGCCGCCACCGGTGTTGTTGCTCCCGTTCGCGCTTGCAGCACCCTTGGCTTGTGCGGCCTGCGCGAGTGCCTGAGCCTCGGCAGCAGCCTTGGCCTTGGCGGCAGCCTCGGCATTCGACTTGAGCGTGTGCTGGCGCGCGAGCTTGGCTGCTGGACTGAGACCACTCATGCTGGCGTCCGACCAATCGCCACCAGACCCGCTCCCCCTGTCAAGCTCTGCGATCGCGTGCGAAACGGTCGGCTCAGCGACGCTCCCTTTTGCGTCTTTTTTCTTCTTGGGCTTCTTAACCGAGGAAGTGCCTGCTTCCGCATCGTCGTCCTTGTCCTTGTCTTTTTTGTCCTTGAATAGGGACGTGATGCCGGCGAGGGAGTTCCGGCGTGCGAGCTTCCCGATGGAACCGATCTTGCGGATGACGACAGAAGCCGAGGACATGGTAGAGGAGAGCGAAATGTTGTCCGTGGAAGCATTGAGACGCGAGTTGAACAAGGACGCCGCGCGCGACCGTTTCTTTCCCGGGTTGCCCACTGGAGCAGTGCTGCCGCCCACGGCAGTTCCGGAGGTGCCTGCGGTGAGGGTACTGGCGGCATCGTTCGCGTCTGTGGGGCTGGGGGTTTCGGCGTCGTTCACTTTGGAACTTGCGCCAGCAAGTTCGTCTTCTTCTTGCAGCGCCTGCGCCGCATTTAAGGAAAGCGCACGTCGCAACCTGTTCTTGAGCCCTCCGCTCTTGACGGTGTTGGTGCTACCTAGACCGATGGCAGAGTTTTCGAGCATAGCAGCGAGGTCGGAGTCGTCCTTGGAAATGCGTCGATCTGCATGGGCACTTGCCTGTACGGCCTGTGGACGGGAAGTGGAAGTTGGGCTGGATGGGGAAGGAGTAGCATAAGTGGCTCCTTGTGAGAGGGGAGAGGGTCGAGCGGGGCGTGCCTGGGTAGAAGAATGGTGAGAATGTGACGAGGGGGTGGACGTGGACGATGCCGAAATGGACCCCGAGGGACGGTGGGCGGTGGCAGAAGAGGTGGTGGAGGAGGACGAGCCGGTGCGATGGTGGGGGAGTGGATGGGCACTCTTGGGAGTATTAGCGCTGGCAGTAGAAGATGCACTGCCTGTGCGTGAACGTGCCGGGTCAGACGCCGAAGGAGTAGGAGGGTTTGGGGTCTGAGAGGAGGGACCCGGGCGGCCGCGCACGCTACCCTGATGGGAGGTGGAACCATTCGGGGGCTGACCCTGTATGCTACTTGTGCGCTGTCGGTTGTTGCCGTTTGGATTCCCATGGTTCGAGTTGCTGGAGTTGACGGAGCTGGAGGAAGCGGAAGCGTCACCTCTGGCGTAGGGGGGCTGAAAGGAAGTAGAGCGCCAGTCGGTGTCTTGTGTTTGAGTACGGGGAGGGACGGCGCCAGTAGGGCGCCGATAAGGATGGAAACCGTCATACTGTTGTTGCTGTGATCTGGGAGTATCAGCGGAAGCGGTACGGTGAGTGTATGCGGGAGCGTGATGGGGAGGATGTTGTGGGTGAGGGGGAGGAGTTGAGCTAGGGAAGTGATTGAAGAGCTGGTTTGGGTTGAAATACTCTGCTGGAGAGGATGGAGCAGAAGAGGAAGCGGAGCGCTGTGGGGAAGTTGCGATGGGAGGGTGTGAACCCATTTGGGCCTGTGCGTTGAACATCATGTGCTGATAAGCCCACTGGGCGAGCTGTGCGTTGGCGGTGGGATCAAAAAAGTGGTTTTGAGGTTGGTGAGGATGGAGAGGGTAGGGTTGTGCGGGGAGTTGTTGGTGTTGATTTTGGTAGAAGGAAGGGTAAAAGGGTTGAGCTGAGACTGGCGAATTCCACGAACCCTGTGATTGTACGGGATAAGGATAAGCTGGCTGTTGTGGATGTTGTTGGATGGGTTGCTGCGGATGGGGAGAAGAAGTGTGATCGTTGGATGGAGAAGAACGTTGTCGGGGAATAGCAGAGTCCATTGTGTGATCGCGAGGAGGATGCCAGTCGGACGGAGCGAGAAGTGCCATGAAGAAGGGGAAAAAAAAAAGAGCTACGGCGAATAACGGTGAGCGGAGGGGAACGCGAAGAAGAAAACGACGCACGAAAGACAAAGTGCGACTTGAACGGGCACAGCAACGACGAGGACGACGACGAGGGCGGGTACAACGACGGCGGCGACGACAGCGACGACGACGACGACGAAGATGCCCGAATGCTGCGACTGGCAGTGAACGGGTTGAGCTTAACAGCCACAAAATACAAACAAGCGACAACACGGCAACGAACCAGTTTGATGACGTCATCAACACTATTATGCTACCGCGTACGTCTGTTCGATTTCGTTCACCAACGACTTGAATTTCTCTGCTGTCACCAACATCGCTCTCCCCCTCAGATCCACTCCCACGCTATCCGAATTCCGCGGTGGTGCATCCGTGAACGTGTATGTCACCGTGTGCATTGCGTGCTGGTCGTCTTGTTCAATCCAAAGCCAGAGACTTGTTTGAGACCGACTCACGTGACTGATTTCTTCGTCCTCTGGATGGAACGCATACACGCCACCTTTCGTTTCTGTCCGATGTCGCTTCGAATTTCGTTGCGCCGCGAGCATCGCTTCTTCTTCCTCCGCTGACAGACTGTATGCGCGTGATACAAACAGGTAATGCGTGAATCTGTAGCCCTGCGAACCTGTAAATATACACGTGCAACCAAAAGAGAACCACACTCACGTCTTGGATCGCTTCGTCGATCTCCTCGGACAGCATCCGGTACATTGGCGGCATCACTTGCACAGGCATGTTCACCACTCGCTCACCGAGCACCAGTCCGACGTGGCATTGCGGGTAATTTTGTAGTAGCGACGACAACGTTTCGTGGAACCCCTGATCAACCGTCGTTTTCGACAGCACGTAGTCAATCACCCGCTGCAACCCCGGGTGATCCTGTTGCAGCCTTCAATAGACCGTGCCTGGACAGAGAGACCGACACGTACATGGCAGCTGACGACCGTCAGAAACGCGTACGGATCGGCATCCTCGTCTTCCTCGGTCTTGATAGTGCTGCCCACGCCGCTCTCCTGTGCCACACTCGTGATCAGATCCGCAAGAGGGCCAGTCTGCACACGCTCAGCATCGGGGCCAAACAGTTGGATGAGCAGTCGCTGGATGGTGTGATAATCGATGTTCGCATTGACGTTGTAGTAGTCAAAATTGACGTCGACGGTCTAATAGTAGGGAGATGCGTGACAATGCGGGCATGCGGAGAAAATATGCGTACTTGTGCTTCGGGACCGTCGTCGTCGCCTTCGTCCATCTCGTGCGCCTGCTTGCGTTTCGACATGATGATGGACGATCGGAGAGTCGGAGCGTCGCCACCATCTGCGCCATGATCTTATACTAACACGACACCTCATCACAGCGTTCACAAATGTACGCGCAGTTACGCCCCCCATCGCATAGCCAGCTCTCTCGTAGCTACATCCAGTGAATTGTATTGTCCAGCCACGGTTGCTGCGTATATGCGCGCTCTGCTTACATAAGGCGCGGGGTGAAGGGGTCCGAGTCGACGTCGTTGCCAGTCACTATTATCCCCCGAACGACGTCGAACACGATGGCCACGACAACATCGACGGCGACGGCGACAACCACAACCACAACCACAACCACCGTCGTCGAAGAAGGAAAACTTCTCAGCGAGTCCCTGGAAACCGTGAAGATTCAGGTCGGCCAGATGAAGCGTCATCTCGTGCGTCTCACCGCGTCCTCGGCGGCGGCACCGAATTCGCCCTCGGAGACATCATCGCTGACGTCCTGCTTGTAGGACAACGACGAGATTATGGACGCGCTCAAGAGCGCCAGTCTCATGCTCGCCGAACTGCGCACGTCGTCACTCTCACCAAAGCAATATTATGAGCTCTGTGAGTATACGCGTCCAGCTCACTCGAGTTTCTCTGACCACAGGTGTCGCAAGACATGGCCATCTTCGACGCCCTCCGACATCTCTCAAACTACCTCTATGACGCACACACGCAGTCCAGACACCATCTCGCAGATCTCTACGAACTAGTCCAGTACGCTGGGAACATAGTTCTTCGCCTCTACCCCGTGATCACCGTCGGCTCCGTATCCCGCACGCACCCGTCAAGAAAATGAGGATGGATGTGAGCAGAGGCGTATTGAACCGCACACCATGTTCTTTCTACGACACTATCTAAGAGGTCAGACCTGCCCGTCGGGACAGATTGCGGGTGAGTTCATGCCGGGTTGCGTCGTCCGTTTGCTGACCAGCCTAGTTCCGAAGGGTCCCTCCAAGACTCCATCGCGTTCGTGCTCACGAATTTCATAGAAATGAACATGCTCTGGGTTCGTCTCCAGCCCCAAGATCACTCGCGCGACCGCGAGAAACGCGAGATGGAGCGTCGCGAACTCCGCATCCTCGTCGGCATCAACCTCGTCCGTCTCTCCCAACTCGACGGCGTCGATCTGGAAATGTACCAGAAGAGCATACTTCCAGCTATACGTCATCAACTGCAAGGACGTCATCGCACAGGAGTATCTTATGAAAGTCGTCATCCAGGTCAGTGTCTACGTATATGCTATCCTGAAACTGATCAACGACTTCTGTAGGTGTTCGCGAACGAGTTCCACCTCCATTCGCTCCGACCTTTTTTATCCGCAACCGCTCAGCTGCACCCGAAAGTCAACATCAAATTGATCGTCATCGCGCTCATCGACAGACTAGCGCCCGCGAGGCTCTCCGAAGACCCAGAGGAGACCAAGAAGCAGGAAGAAGGTGCCGCCAAGCGACTAGCAGAAAAGGTCAGGCTGGCAAGAGAAAGGGCAAATCATGCTTACAATCAACCGGACGCCGAAAAGGTCGGGGGCGTAGATGTTTGGGATAGCGCGGTGGAAGAGTCGGAGAAGAATATGGGTGTGAATGGTGTCTCGCCGGAAGAGGGAAAAGGGAAGGAAAAGGAAAAGGAGGATGTGCCTGTGAGAAAGTTCCGTGGCATACCAGAGGACGTCCAGCTGTTTGAGGTCTTTTGGAAACAAGTCGTCGAACTTATCAAGGTGCGTACGGCGAGATATATACGAATTAGTGAAGTTCTGACGATGCGGTCGCAGGCACGACCAGACTTGTCAATACAAGACATCACGGCACTCTTGGTCTCGCTCACGAATCTCTCCCTTAGCTGCTACCCTGACCGACTTGAATACGTGGATCAGATTTTGGCCTTTGCGCACAGTAAAATCAAAGAGTATTCCGAAAGGTTCTTTTTATTTTTATATATGTCCGTGTGTCTATTCCTGACGCCGAATTGATGCAGTTCGGACCTGCATGCTCTACAAACGGCTGCGAATCTGGTCGTTGCCCCGATCAACTCGTACCATCCGTGCTCACTTTGCTCGCCATCCCGTGCTACGTCCTGCTCCTCACACAACTGAAGCAGGCACGGGGATGGGGACCGTATGTGGCGGAGAAGGAGGATACAGCGGAGGAGTAGGCATGGGTAGCGCGGATGGTGCATCTGTTTAGGGCTGAGTCGTTGGGAGTGCAGTTTGAGGTGGGTCTCTAGATTTCTTGGGTCGAGAGTCTAGAAACTCAGTGGCGAACTGCGCTCGTCAGTTGTTGCAAACTGCACGTCGGTACTTTGAGACTGGAGCGAACGAATGCGGTATACGTTCCCTGCGCTCATCACTTCGAGCGTCAAGCTCTGTCGGCGGTACAAGATTCGGTGAGATCGCACTTTCCTCTATCCATTGATTATTTTTGTCTTCTAACCTGGACAACGAATAGGAAGACGACTGGCAATCGAAAGTGACCACCATCCTCAAGTTTGTGCGCGAATGCACCTCCATCCTCGCGACACAAGTTGATTCTCCTTCCCTCGCCCTCCGTCTCTTCCTCCTCGCCGCTCAAATCGCCTCAGAATGCGGCTCTGGTTTCGAAGACCTTGCGTACGACCTGTACGTCCAAGCGTTTTCGGCGTACGAAGACTCAATTTCAGAAGGCCGGGCGCAGTTGTGATCATTGGGACATTGCAGGGTGCAAAGGTGTTCGAGGTGGATGGGTATGACACGTTGATTACCAAGGCTGCGTTGCATGGGGCCAAGTTGTTGAAGAAGCCGCATCAGGCAACGGCGGTGCATGCTGCAAGTCATTTGTGGTGGCAGGAGGCGGCGGTGGAGGGGGAGGGGGAGGTGGAGGGAGGGGAAGGGGAAGGCAAGGAAGGAGGCAAGGAAAAGGAGGAGGGGGAGGGTGCCAAGGCGGTGAGTACCGGTCAGCGCTATCGATCGTGACTGACGGGTTGTCGACAGTACCCACACCAGGACAGTAAACGGGTGCTGGAATGTCTGCAAAAGTCGTTACGGATCGCCCATTCGGCGACGGAAGAGATTGTCACTGTTCAGATATACTGTGACACGCTCGATCAATATCTGTATTAGTTTGATCGCGGGGCACTGCTGTGCGTATCACTTCTCTCCTTTGTTGGCGACGCTGACGAGTTACCGACACCGTCACAGGTCGCCCCAAAATTCATCGTCTCACTTGTGGAACTCATCACAACCTCTATCGACACCATCACCTCACCATCGTCTTCAGCTTCGTACCTGCACCCGTCACAACGAATCGAAGCCCCCTGACGAGAGCTTTCGCAGGCTCGAAACCGCTACTATCCCGCTCCCTTATCTGTCCCTACTACTCGTACTGTAGACCGTACCCTCTAACGGCCGGTCGCCCGATCCTGATCCTCGGAGAAGGATGTCAGACGGACGAGCAAACAGACCCGACCGCCCGAGTATCCTCTCCTCGCACACAGACCTCTATCTACGGTCGCGCTTCGCGTTCCCGTAGATCCCCCACCTTTGAACTGATTACGTCAAAGTGCTGCCAAGTCGTACCTTGGCTGTGCGAACAGCCTTATGGCAGTACTCATTCAACGACGGTGCTGTGCTAACGACTGGGGACAATGTGGAGAAAAGAGTTGCAGGTGCCCCAAGTCATTGCGGCGTTGCAGGCGCCAAGATTCTCATTTTCTTCTTTCCACTGCCCAGTGCCTTCTCCCTCACCGTCCCAACACTCCGTGAGACAGCATGGAATCAAAAGGTGCTTATTTCAATGTTTTGTTGAGAAGATCCTCAGTGAAATGACATTCCCGTCAGCCAAAAGTCACAAGGGGTCCGAGCTTCCTTCCACCAGGAATGAGAAAGGGGGCCAGAGGGACTCGATTGGAGAGGCGACTGTTTCAGTCAATCAGATGCTTGCACAAGCGCGGTCAGCATTCGCCAAGTTTGAGCAAGGGGACGGGACGGACCACATTAGCGAGGCAATCGTCCTTGATCGCCAAGCACTGGATCGTTGCCCACCCGGTCAAGACGAGCGATGGGGCTCACTCAATCAACTTGCCACTGACAGTCATCTATGGGGTCGTTACAGTCATCTAGGAGCCGTGGAGGACATCGAGGAAGCAGCTATCTATGGTAGAGAGGCACTGGAGCTTTGCCTAGAAGGGCACCCAAATCGTTCAACGTCGTTGTGCAATGTCGCACTCTATCTCTCCTATCATTGCGACCAGCTCGGAGATATGACGGACCTCAATGAGGCCATCATCCTCGGGAGACAAGCCCTCGACCTTTGCCCGTCAGGACACCCAGATCGATCAATGTCGTTGAACAATGCCGCAAACTATCTCTCCACTCGTTACGACCGGCTTGGAGACATGACGGACCTCAATGAGGCCATCATCCTCGGGAGACAAGCCCTTGACCTTTGCCCGTCAGGGCACCCGGAACGATCAATGCCGTTGAATAATGTCGCAAACTATTTCACCACTCGTTACAGCCACCCTGGAGATATCAATATCACGGACCTCAAAGAGGCTATCATCCTCGGGAGACAAGCCCTCGACCTTCACCCGTCAGGGCACCCGGGACGATCAACGTCGTTGGGCAATATCGCAACCAATCTATGCCATCGTGGAGAAATAACCGACCTCAATGAGGCCATCGTCCTCGCGAGACAATCCCTCGACCTTTGCCCACCTGGCCATCCTCACCGATCACGGTCATTGGGTAAACTTGCGCACGCAGCCCTGAAGGCATGGCGCCTCAAAACAAAACTGTCGCTATACTCGCCCAGCCCTTTCACAGGGGATGCAATCCTCCCAGACCCTGTCCTCAACATAATCGCTTCCAATGC
>JBBPOJ010001806.1:0-11348 GCA_038091395.1 Leccinum rimulosum
AATGATTGGTTCACCGACCTACTTATGTAGCGAGACCACTTTGCCTACAACTTGAATAGCATTTGTCCAGGTTAACCGTACCAATGACTGGTCACCGACCCAAATTAATTAATTTGGAGAGATCACTTTGCTACTACGGTGTTTGTGGTCGACCTTAGTGAAAACTAGGTTAAATGATTAGGCAAAGTACCAATGAATGGTCCCAGACCCAACATTACTGTTGGAGAGATCACTTTGCTACTATCACCTTGATGGAGACGGTAACAGGACTGAAAGCATGGCGTCAGAGGGGCTCGACTGGTTCTAGTCTTGCCTTTTCTGCGTTCGGTCAAGTAATTTCCTGTTATGACTGGCTTTGTCTGCACCCGATCATAGATGTGCCTGTGATGACAGGATGAACTGATTGGGAAAGGGTGTATGGCCTGGACGTTGGTGGATAATACTTCCATTCGTTCAAGAAAAGTCTAATATGAAAAGTGTTAGCAATGTATGAAGGGTGTGGATTAATTGCGGATGGCTAGACCTGAATCAGTTAACCACTCGAGGATCCGCCGTGATTGTGGGGCATTTACTGCCTTCGGTCGCTGGTAGTCCTCATCGAAGGGTCAAACTGAAAAGGTTAGGGGCGGCATACACAGAGTTAGACAAAATATTGCTGTAATCAATGGAATTGGTTGACATGCTTTCCATCAGTGAATATTCTTGACCTAACACATTATATTATCTACTATGACATATGGGTGAGTAGCTTGGCTCCCCATTTAGTAAAGTACTGTCGAGATCGGGCTGCTCACAGACTTCAGAGTTTAAATGAACTTTATGATAAACTTCAACCAAGGAATTGACGGATTACACCTTGTGCACTTATGCTTACCCTCCTTGTGATGGTAATGTTATCACGCCGCACTACAAAACTACTACTTGAATGGAATGCCAGCTTGAGATGGTCACATCCACATCATTGGTGACGATAACCTGCCCGTGGAGGCTCGTAGCGATTCTGACGTGCAAATCGATCGTCGAATTTGGGTATAGGGCATTGCCCTTCAATCTCAAAAAGCTCACTTTCTGCTTAGAATGCTTATCCTTGGCTGCATAGTCAGTATTTACGTTGTCAGGAAAGTGGTGGCATCCATCAAGGTGCACCACAGGCCAGGCTAGGCTCAGCTGACTAGCTCCCTTTTGACCAGCATCTTCTGTCCCCTCTTTTTAACTTTGGATATGGTCATGCAGGCATAGCTGTCCCAGCTCTCTCAATTGTTCTCTGCACCAGAGTTGCAAATATATAAGCACTGAGGCCCACTTTCTCTCACCCTCCTGAAGCAGGTAAAACTAGTGACTGCCCTCTATTCAACAGGATTGGTAAGCCTAGTGCCAGGAGGCTGGTGAACAATGTCAAGAACAAACATCTCTCACAGTCTAGCCACAGTGAGGGCTTGCTGCCTTGCTGTATATTGAGACCATTCCTCCAGCCTGAGGTCTATCAAAGCAGTCCAAAGGCACTGAATGATTTGGTTGAGAAATCTTGCACTGAATTTGCATTCTGCTGGAATCCAAAGAAAGTGAGTTCCAGAAAAGGCCCTCTGTAGCAGGAATTTTGCCATCAGCTCATCATATGGGCCGCACCTCAGCATCTCCAGCTGATCATTTCTACCTCATTTCTCAGACTGAAATAAGGCTACTCCAATACTTCAATGAGTCTACAGGAACAGGCATTGCCTTGTCAATGACGGGCCTTTTCTTCTGGTGGATACTGGCATCGATACTCAGCATTGGAGCCTGAGGGTAAAAGTAGTCTATCTTGCTCTCTCTCAGGACCCTTGCGAGGTTATTCAGGTTGCTGGAGAAAATCTTCCAACTTTTGGTCTTTTTTGGTTCAGTTTAGTCCAGTCTGCAGTCTTTTTGCGGTCCTGAAACCGGACCTTTAAACACTACAAATGAACCAATGTCGTGCATCAAAATCTATCACTTGCCCCATCTATCCGACCACAGGTGATCTACTCACTTGCAGCGAAGCTGGACTACCCTTTTCATTCAAGATGGTGATATGGTTGCAATGTGACCATTGTCGCAAAATTTGGCCCATGCTGGGGACAGGGTAGCCCTTCTCCGCCACAGTGTTAGCTACCTCCAACTCCAATTTAAGGAGTTGCTAGTGTTAATTCAGGCTAGTGTTTATTAAGATAACACAGGGCCAAACATTTGGCCTTGTTGACATAATCTTGTGGTGGAATTTGGGTAAACAAGAGCAAATTACCATGACGAACACATTGTGCACATGGTTGAGAATAAACAAATCAGATTGACATCCAAGTATTGCATACACACTGCCATAGCAACAAGATGCAAACCTCAACTCAAACGCACTGCATGACAAACAAAAGAATAGATTTTGATGAATCTCTTACTGGGTGATACTACTGACTCAAGTTCTTGGTGCATGCTCCTTAATTGGATCATCCAAGGATCAAATAGTGTAGTAGTATACCATAGTTGAAGAGGGAACAAAGGTGCTAGAAGAACATACACAACTACAAGAAATCCTTATTTGAGGTAGTTGAGCAAACCACTGATGAAGTCTGGACATAAGCAATTAACTGAGCTGTCATTAATTTGAAAATTTAACAATGTGGTAATTTGGTGAATGTGACTAGTAACTATATACTTCAATGGAAATTGAAAATAAATTGGAAAACTACAATATAGATTGGAAAATGGTGTCAATCCATTCATTGCATGCATATAAAGCTCCTTCAAAGATTCTGGTAAAATGTAGAAGTTAGGGAAAAGAGTTATGAAGAAAAGAATGTGGTTGGAAGGTAGACTTTGTTATGTATTCAAATAAGTTCTGGAGGATTTTGGAACAATTTCCTAACCTTGAAAACCTCCATATACACTATTTGTAATTCCTCAAAGTCATTTGCTGGATTAGCAAGGATGGGAGGGAAAACAGTGTCACCACCACAAAATAAATAGCCAGTGCTTAAAAATAGTTGGAATACATGTTCAAAATATGACAGGTATGACTGTTTAGTCAGTTTTCATACCACTTTATACATCTTCTCAATATCCTTGGCATCAACTGAATCAAAATTCATCCACCAAAGATACTCCAATTATTTCCCAAGCACTGGCTATTTATTTTGTAGTGGTAACAAATCAATAGCTGATCTGAGCACTAACTCAATAATGATTATATAATAACTATTATAAGATGTCTATGAGTTCTACTTTCATCAAAGACTTTGATGGTACATAATTTTGGCAGAGTTTATTTATTTCTTATTCTATTTTGTTCTTCACATTGCTCTTAATGACAACCCTTACAATGTCAAATAAAGTTCTAGTAACAGAATACCCTTGAGATTTCCTGCATTTCCAACAAAACAACAAACTAGTTAGGTGAAATGTTTTGCATGAATTTACAGGCTCCTACGAGCTCTTGAAACCCAGTGGTCATCTGATAGCTGATGTGGATGAAAAAGAAAAGCCAGTGAGATGTCAAGTTCCTGACTAGATTTTTATGTGCCTTGACAAGGTCTTCAATTAAAGGGCTTCTGTTGCTCATTTTTATTTATTTCAAAGCCTGGGATTAGCAGGTCTTCCCTTCTAGATCCTCCTAAGGCATTTTGCTACTTTCTTTACAGTGTGTTATACAATAAGATATCTAAGCTAATGGAATTTAGCTACATTCATTCTAGGCAGACAGACAACACACACCCCTGGCAGGGATGGGCTAATGATTGTCAAAAAGGTTGTGGAAACCACACCAACCAACATTGACTTCATGAACACTCTCAAGGCCTCAGTATGTCTCCAATTCTAGTGCTTGACATTCATACTCATCATACTCCAGTTCACAGCTGGATGTGTCCAGTTCAGGACCCACTACCCCAAGCAAGCTGCTATGGTCTCTTTTTACTACCAAAGCCCTAGAAAGCTATTTTTAGGTGAAATGAAAGCATCCCTGTGTCAACCTGAGTAGCAGGGATGCAATTGTTGTGTGACACTTGTTATGTTAACTCTTGTGTTGGACAAAGTCATAGCACCATCACCCTCCAAGTGGATTACCAAGAGCCTGAAAGAGCCAATGAACAGATTTCCAAGAACCTGTAGGTGACCTAAAATGGATCTTGACTTTATGTTCTTTCCTCAGCAGCTATGCTGCTGAACTCAAGGGGAAACAGAGTATTGGCATTCAACCAAAAGCATCTTATGCTCTAGATGGCTCTCCAAATGAAGAGCATAAATATAGACATCTATCAAAGGTATTCCAACCATTTCCTAAGCACTGGCAGTTCAAGGAAGAATCAAGAAGGATGGAAGAATCAAAGCATAAGGACATGAATAAAACAAAAAGAAGAAATTGTACCAAGAAGAGTTATCAACACTTATTCAAAGTTATACTGACCCCAAGTTGGAACACATCAATGACAGTATTAGTTTAAGTTCCTTTCCGTGTGAATGCAGGGAATAAAAAAAATTCAAAATTCAAATTCAGCTCAGGCAGCTCAATCATCCAAATCATGATCTAACCGGTAGGTTTTCAACATTGTAAGTGAAGCTCCATCTACCAAACCTGAATGTTGAATGTAGCTTCCAGAGAAGAGATTTTCTAGACATATTTCCCTGAAACATAAGTCTGTTTTTGTATCCTCATTTACATTTTTTATAACCAATTCTATAAAAAAAACCTTAGCACATTGTTATTTCTCATCTTTTTCTTTGGATTATGCCAACTGGTTTTAGACATAATTCTATTCAATAAATATTCTTCACTGCCAAATCTCAAATAATTATGTGCAACACAAAGTAGAAAGTGTTTAGTGTGCCACTGGAGATTCTTCCAGCTTGTGGTCATATAGTGATCACTCAAGATGCTTGGATTCATTCTCATAATGGTTGAATAATTCAAGTTCAAATTCAAATTGCCCATATCGCTAGTCTCAAGGGGCAGCTCAAGGTCATGGACAGTGAGCAGCATGATTTGCTATTCTTCTCAACCACGGACTACTAGTTATACCTGGCCATATATTACACATCAACTAGCAGTTCAAACAGCCAATCATGCTTTATAAAACACCTATGTCCACTAGGAGCAGCTATGGCCCAATGATCTGCTGTTGCCGGCTCCCATCACTATTGAAGGTGTCTCCATGACTGCCATACAACACTCCATCAGCCATCAAGCTGATTCTCACTCTCTTCAATTGCAGCTTTATCTCCCTCCAATGACATCTCACAATCCTGTTACCCCTACCGCTCCCTCCTCCAGGACACCTGTTCCTTCCACCAGGAAGAAACGGGCTCGCCTGACGAGTGACACTGGCGAGGATGACATTTTGCACACTTTGGACCCTGGCGGTAATGCACTGGGCTCTGAGATAGAGATTGTCGGGATGCAAATGCGGGAAGCTTTTGCCATCAACTCATCCTACTACGGCTGTCTCTCTCTTGCTTCTATCATGTCCTCAATAACTTGTAAGGCCTTCCAAGGGTACTTATACCTGTTTCTCATATTCTCTACAACCTTCGGTGATCAGCTTCAATTTGGCCCTGGCAATGGTTACCATGCCCGCAACCCTGCACTAGTCACGGACTTCATCATTGAGAGCTGTCGGTTTGACTGGAACAAATCGTGCATCTGGATTCAGGAGGCAAGACCACTCACTACCTCCTTACCTTTGACACACATTATTTGAACTGTCTGGTCGAAAAGCTTCCTCAGGACTGGATTAAGCTGGCCCAAGGACTGGGATGTCGATTCATTAGCCCCGCTGACATCTTCCCCGTACAGTTCGCGCAATGATCATAGCCGTAATCTCCCCCTCCACCATCAAGAAGGCTCTCACCTCATTTTCCTCCATTTAATCGGTCTCCAACATATGTTGTATTACTCTGGAAAATGGAGTCAAAACCGACCACATGGGATGTCTAGTTGAGTTTGGGAATGATGATCATACACTGATATCTTCTAGGGTATGGGACATCACATTCTCATTCTCGGTCAACAGTATCCTCTTGGAATTGCAACGCACTACTGAATGCACCACCTATGGTGAAAATACCCACGTCACTTTAGAATGCCCAGTTTGTACCAAGTTAAGCTCCAATATTAAAGATTGGTGCTTCACTCCAGTGGAACCACTGAAGGGATCAAGAGAGGGAGAGGGGGTGAAAGGTATCATCATCAAGGTACCCAGCACACAGGAACAGGTTAAGCTACTTGTCCCAACCACTGCCACGGAACCAGTTGCTTTGCGTTTGGGATCTAGGAGGAAAAATAAAAAGTTGAGAAGAAATGGAAGGGACCAGATGATTCCCAACCTCCAGTGGCGAAGAAGGCCACTGGCAAGGTCTGATAGACTGGCTGCTGTTGTTGAAGTCCAATCAATTATATGCATATAATTAACATATGTTACCATATCTGTGTGTCTAATTGATCCATTGAAAGCACAGAAGGTGCTTGTGTTGCCAGCAGCCTTTGTTTATTAGTCCACTGTATGTTCTTTTCTCCTCTGCAGTCCTTATTAGGTTTGCATGAATTTCTTTCATGACTTGGATCAAACATGGTTTGTATTTTGCAGATCTCAAGGTTTATTTCAGTATGGTGAAAGTTGATGTTGTTGTGATCAATTTGACAATAAGAGAGTGATAGAAAAAAAGTAAATATAGTAACCACTTACCTTTATGTGATTGCACGAAAGAATCTATCAGTTGCAGCTAGATCTGTACAGTCCAAGTCACCAGTAATTTGAATGGAGTGTAGGAAGGTGGAGCCAAACACATCAGCTGATAGTGTCAAAGGCATTGATTTTCTCAAAGCAGCAATCACAGGGATGATGTTTTCAGTGATGAGATTTGAGACCTCTGTTGAGCTAGATTAAGCAAGTTGAACTATAGAAGATAGAATTCAATTGACCTACTAGTGCAAGTAGAGGGCTGCCTGAGCATGTCACCAATACTCTTGGGAACTTGGCCAAGTAAGTCTGCTGCTTCTCTACTAGAGTCCATAGCAGCAATGAGAACTAACACGTAAAATGAGCCTCCTCCTCCAAGGTAAACAAACTTTTGGCCCTCAGCAATCCAGCACAAAAAAGTAGACAGAGCAGGGAAAATTGGAAGGTCTAGTTTGGAAATCTTGTGCTTGTAAACCTTTGATAGACTATCTATGGTAGATGAGCTGTCCATGATGCAATACACTGTGTAAGACTATGTTTATGTATCATTGCTGAAAACATACCTTTGGCATTTTATCACCAGTTGAATAAGGCTTAGCATAATGGTGAAATTATCTCCACTAGCTCTTTGACAACGGCAAATAGTAGCTGCCAGAGAATCTCCCAAACAGAGCTGGCTAGTGATACAATCTTTTAACTCATGAGCCCAGAGAGCCACATTGTTCTTGCCAGCACCAGCCAACTTGGCAATGAAAGTGTAGGCAGTATTATTGATAGAAAAGGAGAAGCTATTGGCAACTCTCTAATTTTTTTTTTTTTTAGTTTTAAGTTAGATTTGGCAGCTGTAGTGACTTTTTTGGATCTTCTCAAGGGTCTTCCTCCTCTGGGTCCAACAGGTTGTTTCCTCTTTCTTGCTTTAGTGTTCTCCAAGTGGACCATTTGTGAAAAGCCAGATATAGAAGCTTCCTCTGATTCTTGCTCAGAGTCTTTACATAAAGCCAGCAGCTCTTCATCAATACTTCTATCTTGAGTGACACTAGGGCTATTGTGGACCAAATACATGGACTCCTCATCTAAATCCATTTCAAGAGCTTCTGGAGAACTGGGAATGTAGTAGGGGGATGATGAATTACCAGCAGCAGCTAAGATAGAGCTGGGAGGTAAAGGAACAAGTCTGCTCATGAGATCTCTTGTTGCTTCATTGCAACCATAAAGAGACAAAGCTGCCTGAAGTATTTGTAGCTCATTTTCATTGAGCTCATAAAGAGCCATTTTGGGGGTAGAAAGGAGGCGGGGGTTTTCTGTCAAAAAGGCAAGCTAGAATTTTGATGGTCTTGAGTCTTGACTATTTTCTTCTGCAGCTACTAGTGGTATGCTACTACACTATCTATCTGAGTATCCAGATAATTGGCTTTCTGGTCTATCTCCTAGGTGTCTGCCTAGGGATACTAGAATTTATGTAGGCTCAGCCTCCAGGATTCAAATCCTGTGAGTCACCCTTCATCAACAGAGCACGATCTCTGTGTGGACTAACAATCCCAAGTGGGATGTCTGAGAAGTTGTTCTAACTACCAAAATACAATCGAAAGCTCTGGCGGGCCCACTTAAGCCTGTGGATCGGCTCTCTTGAGATGATAGCGGGGTGTGCTAATCTGGGGAAGCACCACAAGTAGATGTGTGAGTGAGAAAAGATAAGAGGCCAAAGGGAGGATTATGTAATGTCCACAGACAATTTGTTTAGGGCTGACTCACTCAAAAATTTCTAGAATTACTTTCAGCTTCCATATAACCAATCAGGCTATCTTGCTAGAGTTGACTTTTTTTAAATACCATTAGACATCTACTAAACATATTCCAACTGTCTCCTAAGCACTGGCTATTTATTTCATAAGTGGTAGCCATTTGGTCTCTTCTACCCCCTCACCTGGCAATATCAATTTGAAGTGACATCTAGTATACCTTCAATCGACTGTCCCATACTAATAAATATGTACCACTGAACATATTCAAACTATTTCCCAATCACTGGCTATTTATTTCATGGTGGTGACTATAACCAATCAGGTTCTCTTGCTAGAGTTGAATTCCTCTTCAGTTAAAAAGCACTATTATTGAATTATATAGCAAAGGAAAAATATATATACTGTAAGCCATCGCAGTACAAACTCCACCAGCAATGTTCTTTCTACTGCATGGGAATTGTAAACACTGCTTTGATATCCTCTTTTTCCAAACAATCAACAGCAGATTGGTACCTATATATATAGAATGTATGGTTGTCAATCTATACCCACACAAATTATAAAACAGATTGATAAAAAGTATATCAATTCAACAAATGACTTCAAGGAGTTAAAGACAGTGTACATGGGAGTTTTCAAGGTTGGGGAATCAATCAGGAATGGTCCTGAAAGCTTCCAAAAATTATTTAAACACATAACAAAGTCTATCCTCTCACTATCTTTTTTTCTTTGTTATAATTTTTCTCCACCACCAGAAGTACATGTAGAGAGTTCTTCACCAGGGTTACCTAGTTAACTGCATGAACACATTGCAAAGCATTTATGAAGAAAGATATGACAATGAGATTTAAAGTCAGATTGTGGTTGAAAAAATGAAATATAATCCTGCAATGAAGTTTTAAGATTGAATTGGAACCTTCACTCCTCTCTAGCCCAGGTTAGTAGGACTAGGAAATCCTTGAAGGTTGTGACCTGTCAGTAGAGGGACTGGCATAGCTTAGTCATAAATCTAGTTCAGTAATAGGCAAACAACATTGGAGTTGAGTGGGGAGCAGAAGAAAACAAATAATGTCTGCTTGGAACAACTGTTCGTGCCATTATCACTGTTCATCATGATTTTACTTATGCCCCGAAAGTTTGACTTTTTGGGTGGCAGCTGGCAAGTGTTGAATAAATGAAGGCTTGCATATCAACATATGTACATTTTATAGTACTATGTGGACATCTAGTGAAGTATTAAAAAGTACACTGGACATTCAATGCTGCAATGCACATTTCTGCCTGGGGCTGATCCTAGCTTATGGCCACAATATCTCTTAATCTGAATGAACATACTTTAGTGATTGTACGTCATTTCCCTTGTGGACATTCATGCAACAGTGTCTACAATAGTTTGTGACCTTCATTGTTAATTTTTCATTTTATATTCACTTTGGCTTCAGTCAAAGCATCTCATGAAATTGTAGAGATGGGCCAGCAACTTCACATGCCTTAGGGAACATCCCATGATTTGTCTTACAAATCCAGCACAACTTGATCTATGTGGTCAACTGTATGCAACTGGTTACTACATGTCAATAGTGTGTTTTTTTCTCAAGATTTAACAGAAGTTAATAAAAGCTAGCTTCATAGCTGGAACAGGGCAGTGCTCAAGTAACTCTCAAGCAGAAGAACAAGCATGACAACACTAGTCTTAGGACTCTCTACATTGAGAAGTTTGATGAAGGCTTTAGAAAAAGAGTTGTTGAAAGCACATTCAAACAATGACATGCTGATGGTACCAAATACCTGTCTATTTCTGGTGGATGATCAGTATACTGATTGATTTTATTTTTCAAGTCTGGATCTTAGGGAGACTATGACTGCTATGAATGGTGTTATATATGTGGACCTAGTAGGTAATTTGCTGAGGACTCCACCTCCAGGTACTTCATCAGATTTATTATATTTCTTGATAGGACAGTTTGATGGGCCCAGACACAGCTGTTCATGAAGGATAACAACTTGTCTCCATAAACATCCACTGTGGCATCTGCTGGATGCATGCCAACCCCTGACTCTGTCCACCGCTCCATGTTCAAGATATATTTCTCATCCTGCAACACAGGTCTCAGAGTTTTGACGAGTTGCAGCACTTGGACATCGCTGGGTTATTCAAGCCAAGATGATTGAATGACATTGATGGATTTGATTACAAAGTCTGATTGTTTGTCGATGATGCTGAGGACATCTTGCAATATAGATAGCAAGACTGGAGTTTGATCCATCACAATGTCATCGAGCCATTATTAATGATTGCTGCCTTGTAGGTGGCCCAGTTGTAGTTGGACCGGCTGCTGTCATCTTCATGGTCATCTTCATCAAATCTTTGATAATTAGCCCTTAACTGTCTATAATTCTCCTTATCTGAGTCAGGATCCATGTCTGATGCAGGACATTTGGATTGTATGCCTGTTATATTACATATGTAAGGTTTCATGAACCCTAAATTCATTTATGGATTTTACCCATCGATGTTTGATCTGGAATGTCTGTAGTGGTTATCTTTTTGGGCTTGCCACTTTCACTTTCACTCTCAGAGCTGCTACTGATCTCCTCTGTTTAGTTAGGGTGACTGAGTGATTGATTTTAAAAATAAAACAATTTGATGAACTGACTTGTGTTGCGCATCTTGTCCAACTAATCTTCTTTAGAGCTTACGAAACAGATGTTGTTAGTGTCCATCATAATAACACGTCGACATGTTAATTTGGCATACCTAGAGTGCTAGCCTTGGCTTTCTTTTTGCTGGTCACTAATGAATGCCATTGTTAGAAAATATATATATATATATTCGTGGTCTTTGGCTTTGGCTTGACAGACACTTCCAGAATTGACAGATCGTAATTGCCTCTCAAAGATTTGGCATACAATGCCTTGTCAAACA